>JACXGM010001231.1:5283-15608 GCA_016801145.1 Umbra pygmaea
TACCTGGCAGTACCCTAAACGCCTCACCCTACCTGGCAGTACCCTAAACGCCTCACCCTACCTGGCAGTACCCTAAACGCCTCACCCTACCTGGCAGTACCCTAAACACCTCACCCCTACCTGGCAGTACCCTAAATGCATCACCATACCTGGCAGTACCCTAAATGCATCACCATACCTGGCAGTACCCTAAATGCATCCCCATACCTGGCAATGCCCTAAACACGCTACCATACCTTGCAGTACCCTAAACACGCTACCATACCTGGCAGTGCCCTAAACGCGCTACCATACCTGGCAGTACCCTAAACGCGCTACCATACCTGGCAGTACCCTAAACGCGCTACCATACCTGGCAGTACCCTAAACGCGCTACCATACCTGGCAGTACCCTAAACGCGCTACCATACCTGGCAGTACCCTAAACGTGCTACCATACCTGGCCGTACCCTAAACGCATCATCATACCTGGTAGTACCCTAAACGCATCACCATACCTGGCAGTACCCTAAAGGCCTCATCATACCTGGCAGTACCCTAAAGGCCTCATCATACCTGGCAGTACCCTAAACGCATCATCATACCTGGCAGTACCCTAAACGCATCATCATACCTGGCAGTACCCTATGCCGGGGTTGCGGCAGGCGTATGCAGTGAGGACCCGGCGGAGGGCAGCGATGCCCATCTCGTTCTGGAAGGCATGGTGCTCAGGCATGGAGCGGTGGAGGTCCCTCTCAATTTCCTCCGTAGCCAGGGTGCAGCGCCCCATGGCCTGCTCCACCAGCTCAGCGTAGTACCCCGGGTGGGTGTCCATCTCATTCTGAGCTCCTGGAGAGGGCATGGTTGGTAGAGGGGAAGGGGTTGTTCAGTGGATCAGACGACAGGTTCAGTGAGTATTAAATGTGTTATTTAGAATACCAACTCATCCAGGCCGCCTTGGAAATGTTAATGTATACAATACCACCACCCCGGCATTTAACACGCTACTCTCAGACCAAGCTGTTCAGGAATTCACCCATGAATTTGTCAGTGGACAAATTAGAAAATGTGTAGGTCCTTGAATTTCAAACATTGTAAATCTGTCAGATTCAGACAATCTTTGATCCCTTTGTTTGTGTAATACAAAGTCGACTGGACAAAGCAGAACAATCTGGATATCAAATTACTCTCCAGATAGCATTGCATGTCAGATTCCTGTTAAAGAAGCTCTAGCTTAGTGCCACCACATTACAGAGTAAAACAACCAATGAGAACCACACAGACACACTGGAAGACATCAACACATCCCAGGTATCAGGGCGTATCTGGGGTTGTAAACACTGTGTGATTATCTACACATGACCTCAATGTCAAGGGAGTCAGCTGACCCCAGATGAGTCAGAGAGGAATGACTGGGGGGGAGGGGCCAGCTGGTGACATGGAAACTGGAGGCAGAACCAATAACACTAGACTAGAAACCATGGCAACAGACAGACTGAAATACCCAACCTTGGTGCAGTCAAGAGGAAAGAGGCATATCCACAGAGTGCTTATTCAGGCTTGACATGCTCAGCGTCTGTTGGCAGCCACAGACAAGCTACACCGTACTGTTGTTTACAGCCTTGGGGTAGCACAAGTGTTTACACCAGGCCAAATAGCATACACCTACACTCCCATTTCACACAGTCCCAAACAACATCTAACACTTCATATTTAACTCACACAGGAACAGATGTCGTAGCTTGAACACACTTGTCACCTTTACAAATTGCCATGTTGAAGAAACCATATTGGCCTGCATTTAATGACTGCATTGGTTTATATTAGTTAGGGCAGTTAGTTATAGATGGTGCAGCCACACCTCAAATGTAACCAAGTTACGAGAGTGATGGGCCACTAACTGAAAGAACTTGAACACCAAAAAGTTAAGAAATTGGTCATTGTGGCCTCAAGCAAAGCATTTGCCTGTTTTTGCTTTGTTTGCTTTGAATAGGAGCGACTACAAACTAAGCAACTTAGTTGGGTGAAGAGCAACTTCACCCAACCAGCCAAGAACAGTTAGGTGACAACCAATGCCTTTTCCAACATGATGGAGCACCTTGTCAAATTGATAACTAAGTGGCTCGGGGAACAAAACATCGAAATTTCGGGTCCATGGCAAGAAACTCCCCAGACACACAAATTCTGACAAACTTTAATCATTGATCATGCAAGAATGGGCTGCAATCTGTCAGGATGTGGCCCAGACGTTAATTGACAGATTTGAAATCAAAGGGTCAACACTGCAAAAATTGACTCTAGATAAACTAAACTTTAATTGTGAAAAAATGCCTTTGACACTTATGGACTGCTTGTAATTATACTTCAGTATACCATAATAACTAGTGAAAAATGATCTAAGAACACTGAAGCAGCAAACTTTGTGGAGAGCAATACTTGTGGCAAAACCTATGACCACGACTGTAGAAGTTGGGTGTATCTACCGTAATTCTTCGAAATGGACAGGGATTTTACAATGGAATGTTATGAACAAAAACCAACAACCATCTAATAACTATTTTTTTATTATTCTACTGGAATGGTTTGATGGAAATTGGTAAGTAACTATTTCACTGTAAAAGGAACGTGGCAATAATTATGATTGTTGTTCTCGTACCCGTGAACTTTTACGACAGTAAATAATCATTGGATAATTATATTGGAGCATCGGAGTCAGAGATGTCTTTAGGTCACTGTATGCAAGTCCAAGTCTCAAGTCTTAAGTAACCATGAGCGAACAGCTCTGTTGTTTTTACATTCAGTGAGAATCCAAAAGGTAGCTGGCTATAATGTTTCAGCTGCAGTAATTTAGCTAGTTAGTTAGTGTTCGCTTCCCGCTCACTTCTCTGTCGTTAACTTTACCTAGGCAAATTTAATTGCTTCAGATGTCAGACTCAGAGACTGACCCTAACAGGGCGTGTAGGCAGGTTTTTTCCCCTAGTTTTAGCCATTCTATACTTACTCTCCAAGGCACAAGTCCAGTGACTACAAGTCCACGTCTAGTCTCAAGTCTTTTGAATAGATCGCAAGTCAAGTCAAAAGTCTATTTATTGGTGACTTCAGTGCTACTTAAGTCCAAATCAGTGACTTGAGTCTCCAACTCTGATCGGAGTCTATAAACTGACCTACGTCAAGCGCTTAGGTTGAGAACCTGATAATGTTAGAACTGCTCTGGGTAGAAGGGTAGAACTGCTCTGGGTAGAAGGATAGAACTGCTCTGGGTAGAAGGGTAGAACTGCTCTGGGTAGAAGGGTAGAACTGCTCTGGGTAGAACTGCTCTGGGTAGAAGGGTAGAACTGCTCTTTAATGACACTCATGTATGATTGTGTTTTGCGGTTAGAAAACCAATGGGAGGTGCTGCTGAAACAGAGGCCACAAACACACCGCAGTCAAAGCACAAGGTTAATGACTTCAGAAAAGCACAAGGTTAATGACTTCAGAAAAGCACAAGGTTAATGACTTCAGAAAAGCACAAGGTTAATGACTTCAGAAAAGCTTCAGAATTTTGAACAATAACGGTTTCTGTTTTCAATTCAATACACTTGATAACGGCACAGGATATTTACCTAGACTAACCAAAGATCTGCCATGAAAGGTGGCTACTGTATAAGCGAAGAAAATTCTAGAAGTGTAGGAAACCAAATGTGTACCTGAGAAAAGCAGCCAGAGTTCCCCCCGAAGCCTCTCAGGAATCCCATTTAGCACCAGCTCGCGGGTCTTTGAGGTGCGGTACATACACACACCCCTGCCAAACTCAAAGAAGTGAATATTCCAGGACTCCTCCTTCATCTTCTCCTTGGTCTGAAGGAGAAGTGAGAGAAATGTAGAGTTAGAGCATGAAAAAATAAATCTAATAAAACAACATGGCTGACCTGTCACAGGCAATAGTTTCTCTCTATTTTCACCAGACACGATCATGAAACAATTCATTTAGAGAATAAGCATATATGAACTGTTCCCAGATCTTAGAATTACCTTGCTATTGCTAACACATTTGACTAGGAGAGAGATGCAGGGTTGACACATGTCAACCAATCAGGAAAGGGGAGGTGGGACTTGCAGTGCGTTAAATTTGAATAAGCTCTATCAGAGCGCACGGCAACATGGGCGCTCATTGTCGCATGCTAGCAGCATAGATAAGATGTTACGGTGGGGATGGACTTACAGCTTTGGGTCCGTGGTCCTCAGGGTCATCCTTCTGGTAGATGCGGAGGAGGCCCTGGGTGGCGGTGGGCAGGCTTGGGTTGTAGTGGCGCTGCTGGGCCGGATCCCCTGCCGTTCCCATGGATGTAGGGAGGCTGGAGGAAAGAGGGGTGGTCCCCGGGCTTGGGGAACCCTGGAGCCAAGGATGAGAATTTTAAGAGGTGAGAGAAACATGAAACCTGTCTAATGTTCGTAACAGTAAAGCTTGTAGAAGAACCTTCTAATCTGGGTAACAGTACATCTTTCAGGGAGAAAATGTTTGCAGTTGCAACTCTTCTGGGAGAACATAATAGCAGAGGTCGCGTTAGACTTCTGAAGTCTGCATTCGAAAACGCACTCTCCAATAATCTGTGTTATAGGGATTTTACCTACATTCTAATTTAGTGGATGAACGTGGGTGTGGGTACTCGCTGATCTAGAATGCAGAAAATATCAGGGAGATCATTCTGCCAATAACATGGAGGTCAATGAACAGTTATAAGCACTGTAATAGAGAAAAAGGTGTGCGTCATAATCGCCATGAAATGTAGCTGCAGCACAACTGCATCACGGTGGCCCAGGTTTGATCCTGGTTCACAGCATTGCCCGGGAACCCTAGCACAGGGTGGCGCAAATGGTAGAGCAGAGTAAGGGATTCAAAACGGACAAGCGTCCCTTGCCATGTTGCTCTCCAGTGTTTCCCTGTGCACAAGGTCAGTTGCCTGGGACTTCTATCATAGTTGGTGAATGTGTAATGCTTCCACGCATGTGCCGACTAAAGGCATCTGTGTTGACCGAGCTGTGTGATAAAAATCTGACAGTTCAGCAAAGTGGTTGGAGCATGTGAGCACCCTCACCCATCCTGTATCTGGTGAGGAGTTGCCAGCACGACAGGGTCAGAGGGAATTGGACATGTCAAAATTGGAGGAGAAAACATGGTAAAAATCGCAAAAATATAAATAAAGAATACCTAACGACAACAACTGATATATTGGTTATTTGCGCTATTACATTTCTATCAATATAAATTTCACAGATTAGGTTTGAATAACGTCTGTTTTGTGTTGGCTTTATCTGACTCAGTGTTTTGATAACTATGTAAATACCCTGACAATATCTTCGCCTATATTTGAACCCCAAAAAATATTGTAGTGGATTGACGCAAATATTTTAATTTGTCATTTAGCAGCTGCTTTTATTCAGTGCAACTTCATGAAATTTAGTAAAGGGACATCCCCTGGAGCAACTTAAGGTAAAGTGCCTTGCTCAAAGGCACATAACATTTGGCCCACCCTGGAATTAAACCTGCAAACTAAGTCTGACTCCCTAACCACTGCTCCACCTGACACTCTTTATGTTGAAGCCATATTATCTATCTCAACATGGATGAACAAAAGGGGCGGTCTCCTCTGACTGACTCACTGAATGGCCAATGAGAGCCAGCGGGTGGCTGTCTCCCCATAGCCTGTCGGGCGTGCGCTGCAGGAAGTCAGAGATGCGCTGCACCAGGAAGTCCCGATCCCGCAGGTTGGCGAACAGGAAGGTCATCTTGTTTTTGGTGCTGATGGAGACAGGACAGGGAAGGACACTACTGCTATCTGCCTTCTCCACAATAGAGACCTAGAAACAACAGGGAGAGAGTTGCCAAGCGTGTAAACTGGGCCAGCCAGCCATGAAGAAACAGGCTTTGAGTGTAAACTGGGCCAGCAGACCCTGAAGATACCTCTCGTAGAGGGATAATGAGCTGACAGAGGTCCTCCTCACGGCTGCAGAAGCAGATGTAGTTGTTGGAAACAAACAGCTGGCCCACGATGTGCATCTTGGCGAAGGGCGTCCAGAGCGTACAGTCCGTGTGTCCGTCCAGGCGTTCCTCCTGGGTCAGACGGAACAGCGCACGGTAGCGCTCGTTCTTGGCCCTTGCATCTAGATCCCTGAAGTTTGCGTCCAACAGGTAGAGGGAGGGAGCAAATAGGAAAATGAGACAAAAGTCCAGATGCAAATGTCTATTACAATCCTATCTACAGAAAATTATACATTTCTGATAAGCGGAAAGAGGCCATTACACTGAGAGCTACAGAGATAAATCCAGCGCTACCTGCAACTTTGACTGACTGGAGGGGTTATTCATGCCTACAAAGGAATTGCTTCAGCTTACAAGAAGTTTGGTTAAATGTTCAGTCTTATTGAACAACGATTTGTTTGTCCGAATTATTGCATCGCTGAAGTATCTCTGCTTTCTGTAGGGTTAACACACAGACACTCGTGGAAGTACCATACCAGTGTTTTGAAAATACCTCATGTATTAAGGTGAGAAAACAACAGGAACATCCTGAGATTCATGACCCTGTGAACCCCACTAACCTCTTGAGCGCAGAGACGTTCTTGAGCGTCTTGCAGGGCTTGGGCAGTGAGCGGTCGGCTGCGAAGCCTTCGTTGTCCAACAGCTGGCGCATGGCAATGTTGGCCAGCTGCTCCATCAGCTTGAAGGTATCGTTGATGTTGAGGAACATGGAGAAGTAGTGTTCTGTGTTCCGCGTGCTGACCCGCACGCTCTCCGGGAACACCAGCGTGGCGTTCTTCTCAAGGCGGGTCACCTCTGTCCACTGGACCACTAGGGTGACTGGAGAGGAGGGGGGCGGAGTTACGGAACATAGAGAACATGCTTTCGCTCAGATGTACCCAAAGAGGTAGGGCTGGAGACGAGGAAGAGGTCAATTTCACAGAAATTAGGCAATTTAGTACAGGAATGTTTGAGGTTGTTGTTGCAACAATAGCAGTAGGGCTATTCACAACACACAATGTCCTTTCACACACATTCCCAAATTTAACCGTGCTCACATGAATTCAGCACACAAAACACAAACCACACACACACCTTCTTTCCCCAGAAGGAAGGAGTAAAAGCAGAGGTGGTTGATGCTGAGGTAGAGCCAGCCCTGACGGGGCACGCGGCCCTTCCAGTAGCTACACGAGTAGTAGTTCACCAGCTTCTCCTCATCGGGCATGCCAAACAGCTTCCTCATCTTCTGCTCAGCCTCGCGGAACTTTCCAGAATCCTCGTCCTCCAGGGATGCCTTGCTCTTGTTCTCCTCTGCGATGATGCCCTAGACAGCCAGGGAGAGTAAGCCAGGGAGAGTAAGCCAGGGAGAGTAAGCCAGGGAGAGTAAGCCAGGGAGAGTAAGCCAGGGAGAGTAAGCCAGGGAGAGTAAGCCAGGGAGAGACAGCCAGGGAGAGACAGCCAGGGAGAGACAGCCAGGGAGAGACAGCCAGGGAGAGACAGCCAGGGAGAGACAGCCAGGGAGAGACAGCCAGGGAGAGACAGCCAGGGAGAGACAGCCAGGGAGAGACAGCCAGGGAGAGACAGCCAGGGAGAGGGGAGGAGCAGATGAGGAATAAGGTTCTGCTCTAATATATTCCAACACTTCTTAAAATGGGCGTGGTTTCCCCAGTTCGGATTGTGGTCAATGCGACTGTGATGCATTTATCTACACTACAGAAGAATAGAGCCACAATTGAGAGTTATGAACGATGCCCTGTGGCGGCAGTGCTTACTGAGATCTTCCCCTTAACAAAGGTGGTGATGTCTTCATCATTATCGAAGATAGATAGTGTCTGGAGGAGGTTGGCTTCCAGCCACTCCCAATGCTCTGTGATCTCCTTCCTAGATGACCCTGGGGAAAAACAGCTTTATGTCAGTATTACCCACAAATCAGATATACTGTCCCCCCTACAGCATGAGAAAAAATCTCTGATTTCCTATTATAAATCCCATGATGAGCGGTAACCCAAACTGCTTGGGAAATGAAGGTGGAAAAACAATAAATGGACAAAAGCTTTCAAGTTTTTCATTTATGTTTTAGGGACTCCTGAAACAACTGTTATCCATTTGTGAACCCCAGCAGATGTATATAATCCAGCAGCACTAAAGCATTTACTGTATACAGGCTAGCTCCTTTCAGCTTGACTGTGAACCTACCACACGCAATGTTCCAGAAGATCTGGGAGTCCCCTGTCTGGTGCAGTATCCTATACGGGGCTACCCTGGCACTGGAGTCAAGGACCACATCCATGGTGCCCACCAACAAGCCTGAAGACAAACAGACCAATGGTAGGCTAATACCGTATTAAACGATGGCCCTTAAGTTTCGACTTGTCACATCTCACTTCAGTTACGTAGTTGATTTAATAGGTTGCATTAACCTTAGAAGGGTACAAGCCAATCTGGTTAAATAAATACTCATGGCTAACATCTGTCTCTGTATTTATATTTATTTTTTGTTTTTTAGGGGTCCTGATGGAGGCAAACACCTATTTAGGCCCAGCTATGATTCAGCTCCATCTCAAGACTGGATAGTCTGACATTCCCTCATATGAACCATCTGATACAGAGCCGAATTCATCGTTCCTACAATGATGACAAGGTGTCCAGGCTAGAGCAAAACATGACACGACCACCACACGATTCTTGACTGTTGGTATGTCGTTTCTTAATGTGTAAAGCGGTGTTGGTTTTTCTACCGTTTGTTAATTCCTACTGCCTACAATTTACTGTCTTCATGTGACTACTGTGGTTAATGTATACAGTAGGGCGACCGAAAGCCTGGCTATGTTCCTAGAATTCGTCAGCAAAAGCGATCATCCTGAAAAACAGCCAATGAAACTGCAGTGGTGCTGTAGCCAATCCGGACCACAACTTGGGTGGGGGCATTTGAAAGGCAAACGTCAAAATGTATAAATAAAAAGGACACTTATCTAGAGTCAGCTAAAATTAGATTTCACAAGGGCGTCTAGTGAGTTATTCAGATGAAAGTGCCCTAAATTCAGGAAATTGTATAATTTAGTTACTAAGCTAAACACAGTACTCTTAACTTTAACTTTTTTTAAATTACATATCTTTTTAAAATCAGGCCTTTTGGAGTTATCGTCACATCAATCTAAATTGTAAATGGGAGGCTAATCCAAATTCCATTGTTTTGGTAGTGACGGGGCTGCCTAACACTGCCTAACACATATCGGCTCTTGTCTTAACAAGCAGTTTTTGCTACTCCAAGTTGTAATGCATGTGAAAAATGCGTTTACCTTCTACCAGTATAGATACAAATGATGCTAGCTTCCAGTAGCATTGAGCAAGCATGTGTTACATAATAAACAGCAGAATCGATAGGCAGACAGCTCCACTTTTTTCCACGTCAACACAAAATCGAGCTGTCGTTCTTGTATAACGTCACTAGGTAGTCAACAACAATTGCATATTAGTAGAGACATGAAGCAATGATTGCTAAATTAAAAACATTGTATATGTGCATATTTACCAGTGATCCCACCTCCTTTACCATGGCCCTTTCTACGCTGGAGAATAAAAAAGGGGTTCGCCCTTTCGCTCACCCACAGAGCGTTGGCAAGCAACACCTCCTCTGGAGTGATCCACATTGTTATTGATTTGCAAAACCTTTTTTCCCAAATTCGGCACGTATACTAGGCTAATATGTGGTAACATGTACAGTATATGACTTCACACAAGCCTGTTCTGCAGACGGGTTGCTTGTTGTTTCGAGTTCATGTCCGCGGGCCGTCCGTGTGTACACAGTGCGCTCAGCCTGCTGCTCTACTGTTGGTTCTCCAAGTGTCTCCACTTCCTACTTAAACCACTCCCACTGTGCTCTGCGTCACTGCAGAAAATAGCTTATTAGGGGAGAACTCTATAGACGTTATAAATGGAGAACATCCACTCTCGCTAAAACTCGGCTTCTGAACTGTTTGCAGTTCCACTCTGGTTCCAAATGAGTGCGGTCACGGGCAAGTGCAGACTGAATGGAGGTCTATGGAACTATACCCCTCAAAATCCACTTTTCTCAGGATATATTTTTTGTCTAGTAATTTGAATGTTGCATTCGAATGGGGAGACAAAAAAAACACACACTGCTGCTTTATTGTCCTAAAAAGCTTTTTAAAATATCAATGACGTCATACATTAATCATTCATTAGCCGAATGCTAGCGTGTTATGATAAATTTTGTTCAAGATATCTTGGACCCAGAGGGGAATATTTTATCATATGAAAAGTTTATGTTTCGGCATGGTTTTCCTATTCAATTTAAAGTATTTAATTATTTGGTTAAAGCAAA
>JACXGM010001231.1:15708-57376 GCA_016801145.1 Umbra pygmaea
GCCTTGCAAGGTGTTTCCTTAATTGATAAATCGTGCAATAACAAATATATTAGACAAATTCTCCAGTCAAGAAATAAGATTTCTCCTAGAGGGAAATCTTTCTGGAATACTGCGATCTATGATATTGATTGGGTTAAAGCTTGGATGACTCCATACCGGTTTTGTCTTCCTAATAAATTCAAAGAAGTACACTTTAAAACACTACACAAAATTTATCCTTGCAACGCAATGATTTCTATGTATTCCGAATGTGTTTCAAGTTGTACTTTCTGCAACAACTGTGAGGAAAATCTTATTCACTTATTTTATGAATGCAGTTATAATGTAACATTCTGGAAAGAACTGGGCACTGTAATTTTTAATATGATTAAGCTAGAACACTCCTTTGCACTAAAAGATATAATATGTTATTATACCAATGCCAACAAATCTATTGACTTATCTATCAATTTTATCATCCTTGCTGCAAAATTCTTTATTCACAAACAAAAATTCAAAAAGAAAATTCCAAAATGCAAAGTATTCTTAATTGAATTTAACTACTTAATGAATTCATTAACACTTGTCAATAATAAGAAAAATGTAACCCTGTTATCTCAATTTGAATTAGTATTCAATGAGAGGAAATTACATTGAATATATATATTTATGTATTACTTATTTATTTACTATTTTGTATTTATTAACAGCAATATGTTATTTTATTTCCTATATTTTTATATATATATATTTCTATACGTTTATACAAATGTAATGTAATGTAATATTTGTAATGTAATGTACTGTATGTTTATGAATTTCTTGTATTAATATTTATGATTGTATTGTAGAAGATTTGAATAAAAAAATAAAAAATAAAAATGCTAGCGTGTTATGTGCAACAACGACTCAACCTGTAACAAATTGAAAGGACATAAGTACTTGTTTTTTCAACTTTCGACCTATAATCCATGTTGAACTTGGAAAAAAACTACAATCACATCTGAGATTACTCAACGACAATCAGGCGTAGCTATATTTAGGCATAGCTCTATAGACTCCTATTTATTTTGCATTCGCCCGCGATCACCCCCAGTGGAACTCTCGTTGAACTGCAACCTAATTCTGTAAAATGGGGCTTAATAGGGAGTGAACAGACTCTCGGTAGACGGGCTCTGGTCGCTGCTTAACGGATTCCGTCACAGTTGCAGTTATTCTCATGACAATATTGACATAAGGAACAATTTATCACATGATGTATAGATAGTAATATCCTAGAGTGAGCTTGTAGTGCTGTAGTCAATGGCTAAAATTTTCATATACAATTTCTAGTGTGTCAACATTTACCGTAAGAAACCTATACGATTTTCAATTATATGTCTATTTTAATATATATCTTATTGGATTCCTATAGTGCTTTTTCATAAAGGAAGGTAGATGTGACAGACCACCAACAGGAGTTCGTGGTCTTCTCCCAAATGACACACTGTACTGAGTTAGGATGTACAGTGGTGCAGATAGTTTGTGAATTCTTTAGAATTTTATATATTTCTGCATAAATATAGTAAGCGGCACTAAAATTCATTGCACAGTGACCATTTTGTATTTATTTCGGTTCTGTACTCTAGCACTTTAAGTTTGAAAGGATACAATGACAATGAGTTTGCAGTGCTTTAATTTGATGTGCAGACTGTCAACTTGGATTTGATGGTATATTCATACATATCGGAAGAACCGTTCAAAAATGACAGCAACTTTTGTACACGGTCTCCCAATTTTCGGGCTTTAAAACATTGGACAATTTAATATAATGTAGGATAAAGTAATAATTGTTAATATTTGGTCGCACATACTTTACATGCAATGACTGTTTCAATTCTGCAATGCATCGACATCACCAGACGCTGGTTATCTTCCCTGGTGATGCCCTGCCAGGCCTGTACTGTAATGCAAATTAAGCTGCCAGCTATAAGGCTCAGAAATGAAAATCAATCAATCATGAACATTGCAACAACCCTAGGCATACCAATGTAAACAGTTTGGTTATCTTTAACAACAAAAAAACAACAGGTGAACTAAATTATGCCAAAAGACCTATGGAGCTAAAAGAGTCTGAATAAAGATAAATGCACACACTACATTCACATATGCACACACAGGATTCATACATGCACACGCATGATTCATACATGCACACACATGATTCATAAATACACACACAGGATACACAAATGCGCACAAAATTCACAAATGCACACATAAAATTTAAAAAGCACAGAAGATTCACAAATGCACACAAAATTCACAAATGCACACACAATTCATAAATGCACACACAATTCAGAAAGGCAAACAAAATTTACAAATGCACACAAAATAAAAATGCACAGGACACGATTCAGAAATGTATTTCTGATAAAATACTTTTCTGAATTGTGTCCTGTGCATTTATGAATCTTGTGTGCATTTATCTTTATTGAGACTCTTTTAGCTCCATAAAGACCCGGTAGAACGAGGAAGACCAGTGTAGTGGATAACCGGAGAATACTCTCTATGGTGAAGAATCCCTCCTCCAACAACTCAACAGATCAAAAACCTACACTCCTGGATGCAGGTGTAGATTTGTCAAGGGTTACCATGTTGTGAAGCCTACACCAGCAGGACTACAGTGGGTACACTATAAGATGCAAACCACTGATAAACCTGAAGAGCTCATAGGAGTTTTAGTTATTGAAAAGTGTTCTCCAGGCAGATCTCCAGGCAGATAAGTCATTTGGTTGGTTGATTCAAAACTGAGGGCGGACCTCACATGACTTGGAAATGTGCACGAGCACAGTTTTCAATAACTAAAAGTCCTATGAGCCCTGAAGAACCGAAAGGCGAGATTTAGTTTGCGAAAAAGCACCTAAAAGAGCCCTAACAGTTCTGGAAAAAAGTATTGTGGACAGATGAGACAAAGATTAACATGTACCAGAGTGATGGAAAGAAGAAAATGCAGAGAAAATAAAGAATTGCCCGATATCTAAAGCATACCACCTCATCTGGTAAACATGGTGGAGCGGGTGTTATGGCTTGGGCCTATATGGCTGCCAATGAAACAGGCTCATTTGTCTTCATCAATGATGTGACTGCAGACAGAAGTAGAACAATGAATTTTGAAGTCTACAGAAATATATTGTCTTCTCATATAAAACCAAATGCCTCCAAACTCATTGGACGGCACTTCATCATGCAACAGGTCCATGACCCTAGACATACTGCTAGAGCAATAGGGCTTTTTGATGGCCATAAGTGAAAAATCCTTGACTGGCCGAGTCAATCAGCAGATCTGAATCCAATTGAACATGCATTTTACATGATAAAGAGGAGACTGAAGGCAATACGTTTTTGAAACAAGAAGGAACTGGAAATTGCTGCATTACAGGCCTGGCAGAGCATCACCAGGGAAGATTCTCAGTGACTTTCAGCAATTATTTCATGTAAAGTATATGAGACCAAATATGAACAATTATTTCATTTTTTATTCACTATGTTAAATTGTCCAATGTTTTTTGGTGCCCGAAAATTGGGGAGCATGTACAAAAGGTGCTTTCATTTCTTAACGGTTTATCCAATATGCATGAATATACCCTCAAGTTAAAGCTGACAGTCGGCACTTCAAACTCATTGTCATTGTATGCTTTCAAATTCAAAGTGCTAGAGTATAGAACCAAATTAACAAAACATTGTCACTGTCCAATGAAATATGGTACTCACTATATGACCTAAAACATCAGATATTCACACAAGTCCTAAAAATAGATAGAGACCCCAATTTAACAATCACACAAATATGTTATACTTGGTAATTTTGTAATTGAAGAATATTATCCATTATGTATCTGTGAGTGGCAAATGTATGTGAACCTTTGCTTTCAGTATCTGGTGTGACTCTCTTGTGCAGCAATAACTGCAACTAAATATTTCCGGTAACTGTTGATCAGTCCTGCATATCGACTTGGAGGAATTTTAGTCCTCTGTACAGAACAGCTTTAATCTGGGATGTTGACGTTTCCTCAAATGTTTCCTCAACTTTATTGTTCTTTATTCTTTGGTAGAACGACTTGTGTGCTTAGGATCGTTAACTTTCTGCATGACCCACCTTCTCTTGAAATTCAGTTCACAGACAGATGTTTAGTTTAGTTGACCTTTATTTTACCAGGCAAGTTGACTGAGAAAAATGTGTCATTTTCAGCAACGGCCTGTGAAAAAATGTGGGGGATGAATGAGCCAATTGAAAGATAGGGATGATTAGGTTGCCATGATGGTATGGGGGCCAGATTGAAAATTTGTCCAGGACACCGGGGTTAACACCCCTACTCTTATGAACAGTGCCATGGGATCTTTAGTGACCATAGAGTCAGGACACCCGTTTAACCTCCCAATCGAAAGACGACACCCTAGGGCAGATTTCTCCATCACTGCCCTCTAATGTTAATGTCCTGACATTTTCCTTTATAATTCACTGGTATAATTCTGAATTCATTGTTCCATCAATAATGTTAAGCCATCCTGGCCCAGATGCAGAAAAACAGGCCCAAACCATGATACTACCACCACCAATGTTTCACAGCTGCAATTAAGTTTCCTATGCTGGAATTCAGGTTTTTCTTTTGCCAAACATAATGCATCTAATTTAAATCTATTTTGGTCTCATCTGTCCACAAAACACTTCCAATGTACTCTGGCTTGTTGATGTGACCTTGAGCAATCTGAAGATGGGCAGCAATGTTCTTTTTGTTGTTCAGTGTTCTCCTGATGGTGGACTGAAGAACTTTGACATTAGAGAGGCCTGTAGTTGATTAGTAGTTATCCTGGGTTCCTTTGTGACTTGGCAGACTATTACATGCCTTGCTCATGGAGTGATTTTTGTTGGTCGACCACTCCTGTTGGGTAACAACGGTCTTCCATCCTCCATTTGTAGACAAACTGTCTGACTCTGGATTGGTCGAAACACTTCAAAGATGGTTTTGTAACCCTTTCCCACTGGATGAGCATCAACAACTTTTTTTTCTCAGATCCGCCGGAATCTCCTTTCATGGCATAGTACACTTCCACAAACGTGTTGTGAAGATCAGACTTTTCCAGATCCCTATTCTTTAAATTTTCTGCTCACAGATATGTAATATTAATAATTTTCCTCAATAAATAATAAATAATGAAGTATAGCCTACTATTTTTGTCTCATTTGTTTAATTGGGTTCTCTTCATTTACTTTGAGGAAATCTGATGAGGTTTTAGGTAATATTTACGCAGAAATATTAGCAAATTCTAAAGGGGTCTCAAACTCTTCCAAGCACCAATGTATGCCATGATCCCTGTTAAATAAAAGCACACCTAAATGTTGTGCCGTTATGAAAGAGACAACCTGGGTTTCCCAAAGAAGACATACAATCTACAAACTCCAGCTTAAAGATTAATGACATTTTTGCCATGCTGTGTATGTTTCAGGAATAGGCGGAAAACGTTGGAACAAGGGGAGGAAACAGAAGAGTGTGCAACACTATACAATCAGAGAAGATTTTAATGCTGAGACAGCACTGTAACAGTGACCCAAACTCCTCCCACCTCTGTGTCACATGATCAACACCATCCTGATCCAACAAATCAGATTCAAAGACTGGAACACAAAAGAGACAACACACACAGAGGATAAACTCTTCCACTCAATACCCATGTACAATATTGGGAAAAAGAAACTTTGTTGTGCTTCAAGAGGCCACTTTATAGATATAATGTATATAGAATGTATATACCGGTACTGTGTATTCAGTATACGAGGTACACCTCACTTGGAGGACTGGGGGTTGATTAGTACACACTGAGTATTTCATCGTTTTTTTTAAACACACAATAAAATGTATTTATTATTTATTTTATACAGAGAGACATTGGTTTTGCTACAGGGAAGTAACACTGCTTTTCACAGAGTTAAGAATGTCACATAGACATATGTCCCTTGTTCCACTGATGCTATTCAATGGAGGTATTCCCAGTCCGATGGGGAGATGGAGCATGTCTAGTCATGCCCACCAGTCCATATGTCCTCCCCACCAGTCCATATGTCCTCCCTACTGTCCTTTGGGCAGATAGAATACACACCAGCACCATATAGGACATGAAGAATGTCTGCTTTTCCGTTACTGCCTTCACAAAGAACGAGGAAGCTAAATAAAATGGCATCTTGCTAACCATGTATAGCCTGCAGATAGTATTGTAGGATGCTGAAAGAAGGCTGTACTGACTGAAACCTGTAGTTGATTTCTTTTCTACCTCGTCTCGACTGAACAATATACAGAGATTCTGCAAATTGTAAGTAAAAAGGGTTCATTTACTACCATTTCTAGAAACAGACTTCAAAGAGACTTAGGGAAAAATGAAATTGTAAAGGACTTTAGTAATGTAGCTCTACAAGGGAGAAGAAAAGACAAATATTCCTCCTTTTCATTTCCGCATGTAAGAGTAAGCCTACATTCTGCATTGGTCATTGATTTAAGTCGGTCATTGTCGATGCTCCACAAGTTAGTCAAGGTTGTTGTCTAGGTTGTTGTGTTGCGCTCAGAACCCGTCCTACACAAGAACACTCGCCGTTGTGCAGGTAGCTACAAAACAATCCGTTCCTTAGATGAGGGGGTCGAAACCAAGTCGACGACCCTCATGACTTGTTGTCTTCATAGAGGTCCAGTGACGCCTGGATGTCTGGAAGCTCCATTTCACAGACCACGTTGCGTGGTGACAGGGAGTTCCTGTTAAAAAAGTGGCCACCTGCAAAAGAACATGGGGAAAAAATAATTGACACTAAAACATTAACACATTACCTGACATTAAAGATAAAGATTTAGGAAAACTAAGGAGCCATACCCTAAACAGAAATAAATCGCTATGCTCTGTCAATTGAAATTGGATGCAAAAAATGTGATGTGATGAGTTGAGGTATTGAACAGACAGAAGGCAACATCTAGTCAGAGGTGAACACTAAACAGCACTGACTTGAGTTTGAGTGTACTGTCTCAATAAATGCGTTGTATTCAGCAAACTTGTATGAAATTCTGGTACCAGAAGGAGCACTCTTATTTTGAAGGGTGCCAGGTTGATATTGACAGGAAGTTGAAGGTATTAATAGGAAGTGCTGGGGTAGGAGGAGCACGAAGGAAATGTATTTTGCTTCAGATGTGACCAATATAACTCATATTTACAGGTATTTAGAAACTTGTTAAAACTGATATTCAGTAACGCTACATCAATATTAAATATAATAGTCAATATCATTCATTCAAACAGCAATACAAACAGTGAATTGAGGTTATAACTGGATGATTCTGAAGTTGGTCCAGTATTGTTATTAGACAGAGCCATAAATAGAGAGAGTATGACCAACTAGGGAATCGAGTGTTCTGAGCTATCCCGTTATGCGATTGGTTCCGAGGTGGTCACGTGTTTCAAGGACTCCATGTTGGAGCCCAACATTCAGCTGATTCCCATTGACATAGTGCAGGGAATAGTGGAAAAATGTAATAAATTATAGAAAAAATGACATAAATCACTGAAAAAATGCCCAACTGTTGCGCGTTTGGCTGCAATGAAAGACCGGGAAGCGGGACATTGTTTTTACAAGTTCCCCCGTGAACCAGAAAGGCGAAAAATGAGGGGGCTGTATGTGAAATTAATGTGTTTTGTTAGTCTACAAAATGGGAAGGGTTTATCAATGTCTGTTAATAACAATAATAGCCTAACAATGCAGTACTGCACTATTTACATTTACAATTTTCGCCATCAAGTAAGTTTAACCTGTCCTTGGCGATGGATGAACTACGAAGTTTACGTCAGAACTCGGGAGACTAAAGAGAAAAAGGTAAACACTGCTCAGAGACTTATTAGGCGACGTGTTCACCCACTACAATGAGGATTTTTAGAGGCTCATTTACGATACAGAAGGTAAATATGCACTGGAAAATTTCTGTAAGGGCCTTTTACATATTGGCAAACGTTGATAATAACATGTATGTGCCTGTTTATAGTGAAAAAAAGCGATTTATTTCAAGATAGCATATTCGCCCCATAGAGTTACACTGTAGTCATCTGACGATGGTCTCCAATATGGCGCCCATGATTTGAGTTGGACAAACTCTCTATATATACAGCTCTGGTTATTAGATAAATAACAGTGCCATCTACTGGAAATAGTTGTGAATTACAAGCAAACATATTTAAGGGCATGGATATCATGATGAAGCAGGCCTTAAGGGATGGGTGGGACAGGCCAGTGATTGGATCAACTCAAACCAATCTGAGTCCTAAACCCAACTGTTTTTTTCTCCATTCTATAAATTGTCTTGGAGGTACTGGGATCCAGAATAATTTCAGAGAGGACCTACCGCCACGGTCTGGGATAGTGCTTGGCTTGAACCCTTAGGCAATGGGTATGCACGGAGAGATATCAAAACTTCTCTGAATATGAAATGTGTGTTTGTGTGTGTTTTTCTGGATTTTTTGTATAAGAATAATAGGTTTCTGTGATGGATGTTGGCACCTGCCCATCCACAACATCACAACACACAGGGTATGTTTTGTACAATTTTAATTAGAAAGACACAAAATAAAGTCAACATGAGGGATCCAAAGTGGTTTTATCACTCAAAGAGCCTCGCCCTGTTACAGAAACACATTGAGGACTACAACATATACAGGTACATTGAGCACTAAAAGCTTAGAAATACAAAACAACAAGTGTGGACAACCCTGATTGTGGAGGGATAGACACATTGCGTTTTCAATTGAAAAGCATGTGCAATCTCAAAAAATAGGCGTTCATTCATCATTGTGACAACCGCCTCATTTGATGGTCATTTACGTTGGAGCTGAGACTTCAAAACACATTGCAAAATCTATTCACTTTCACTTTTGTGCAGAACGTTTCCATTTTTTACTTTAATTCGTCTCGTGAAAGATGCTAAGTCGACTGCCATACACAGCCTCCACAATGTGTAATAGGTGACTCACACCTCCAGGCGAAAGTGGTGCAAAGTGTTGATGGTAGGTGAATTTTTTCATCCTGCAATGCAGCAATTTAGCCCCCCGTAATGTCTGTTTTGTGTGTCGAATGGGTTTCGCCATGTCGCACACATCACTCTTTTTCTAGCTGCCTTTGATGTACTGTGGAAGACAGTGTGCTGTGATTATTTAGAAAGCTGAGCGCCACCCAATGCTTATGATGCTCCATGGAAGGCTGAGTTATTTACATTATTTATGTATATATATAAAATCCAATTGGTTTTGTCCAATTCCTACTAACCCTGCCTTGTCGATAGCTATGCAACCCCTGTGGACAGATGCGTGATGGTGAGGGGCGCTCACATGGTTCATCCAACCACATGTAGCCGAGCCGGCCGATTCTTTAGCCACTCTTCACCCAACACGGAAGCCTTTAGTCGGATCATATGTGGGATGATTAAGCTCAGCAACATTTAGTGACCTTCAGTAAGTACAGGGACATTCCCTTGAGCAGATTAGGGTAAAATGCCTTGCTCAAGGAACACAATGACATTTGGCACAGTCTGGATTGAAATTTCCGAAAACAAGCCTGACTTCTTAAACACTGATCGATCTGACGCCTCTGACTCAGAATTGACTGAGATTAAACAGATTATGATGTGCAGAAATAATGTCTACCAAATAGACAGACCCTACCTGCAACTACTGTGTAGTTATTAGATCTTATTAACATGGTTCAGATTTCAAAGCACTACTGATCCTCCCAGGGTTTGTGGAGAGTCTCATTTTAAAGTGACAACAGCATGTGAATAATAATGTCCAAAGTTTTTTTGATCACATACAAAGCTTCTTGCAACTTCATTTTTTGTGATATTTCCTGATTTTCCTCCCTTCCCAATTCCCTCTCTAATCGTCCCTTGTCGGGTAACTCCGATACTCCTTGTACAGATCTGTGGGCTGATGAGGGCCACGCACATGGTTCCTCCCCTTGTCACTGCACAAACCTAACCACTGCAACATTTTTACTAATATAGTTATTATTAACATTTTGAGAAAAGATGTTGATATTCATTACTGATTAATAAATTATTCAAAATGTTATATTTATTATTGACTGGCCGATGTCACTACTGCACATTATGTTTTAAGGTGCTGAGTTATGAGCTCTTCGTAAGCCTCAAATGTCTTAGAAAGCTTTTGTTGCCATCACTCCCTGCAACACTCCAGAAACAGGGTTGTCTACACCTGCAATACTTCACAGGACTATGGCACAAGATGGCATTCTGAGGCACTGGCAGATAAAGAATGTAGAGGGACAACAGCTTCTTCACTCTTCCCAATCCGGGCTGGAAGGAAAAAGGATAACATTTAGAAAATGGTGTAGCAGAAGAAAAAACTAAATAAAAGTAGAAACCTCGGGCAAACAACTGATGTGAACATACAAATTACACTAAATCTTACTTCAAATCGTAAAGTTCTGTTGTGTAAGTCACTTGCAATAGCACTAACATTTTTGAAGTGTGTTAAAGCAGAGTGAATTGATTAAGGCTGTGATCTGGGGTGTCCTGATCATCTGTTACTTTCTTGATCAATACTGCAAAACAATGCTTCTCTGTTCATTCATGTGTGGATATACACTGTCCAACATTTTCTTACATTTAATCTGCTGTCAGGACATTTGTTCAAAATGGTTGATCAATCCATCACATACAATCAACTCCCGGAGAAAAGGACTACATTTTGTCTTGGTAAACAAATATAATGCAATAAACAGCAACATTATCTTACTAAATATACAAATCTATTGAATACTTTTGCCAGTATGAGAAAAGGTATACACTTACTGCTGTGAGGCGCTTTGGATAACAAAGTCTGCTAAATCATTTTAATGTAAAATCTGTTAGAATTAAGAACTAAATGACACCCAATCGTGATTGAAAGTACAGCCCAATGAAGTAGTAGAAAGTTTGAACTGGATGTCAGTACTTACTTAGGGCTGGAAATGCTGGCAGTGGCCTTGATAATCATGTAGCAGAGAGTAAGAGCACTGAGGAGGCCGAAGCAGGCGATAATAAACCACTCCTCTGTCAACAAAAGGAAAAGGGGGAGGGGTGGTCACTGTAGCCCTTCATGCAAAGGGTTAAAAACCCACGAGGCCCCACAGGAAGAAAACAAAAATTAAAGATTTTTCTCTTGATGGAAACCAGTGAAAAGCAGATAGGTCAGTAGGAAGAGGCGAGGAGATGAAAGAAGACATGAAGCAGCCTTAAGTTCCACAAGATGTGAGCGACACGGTGAGAGGAATGGCAAAGAAGATGCACTCAAAGCTGAAGAAAAGTGTGAAATACCTGAAAGTTGTACCGTACAGATACAAAGCATTCTATAAACGCATGAACATACATCATCTGTAGAGCACACAGCCACTGAAACGTAAGGAGAATAGAAGCACAGCGTGTGCGCCTGTTCACTATTCACGTGAAGAACAGCCCATGTATTTAGAAAATGTGTCCACTAGTCACATGAAGCACAGTCCATGTATTTAGGGAACAATTTCACTAGTCACATGAAGAAAAGTCCATGTATATAGGGAACAGTGTTCACTAGTCACATGAAGAATATTCCATGTATTTAGGGAACAGTGTTCATTAGTCACATGAAGAATATTCCATGTATTTAGGGAACAGTGTTCATTAGTCACATGAAAGACAGCCCATGCATTTAGAAAACACAGTGGAATAGTACACATTGAAATAGAGCAGACATTTGCAAGCCCTTGGAGGTTTACCAGAACAGACAGGAAACTGGGTCACATTATGAAACTGCATAAAATATCTGAATGCCTTCGATAAATGTGGAAGCAGGCATATCCTGAATTTTTTTTAAGTAACGCTCTCTCTTAAAATGTCAACAGAATATATATTTTGGGGTTTTGCTCTTGAACCCCTGAAATGTTCATGAAAATGTGTGCACAGTAAAACAAAATAAACATTTATTACAGTGGGGGACTGGTATTTTACAGAAGACCGCTTAACAGGTGACCTGAGGTCAGTTTATATTTTGTGTTAGAGCATTTTTTGCATTTCCCTTATTATGGTTTGGCGTTAAGGGGTGGTCTAGGGAAGATGGCTGACACAGACTGTGGCAGGATACAGTGCAGCCTATAACAGGCTAGTCTCTGGGGATGCAAAATAGCTGTTGAAGAGGATTGTGAGTGCCCAAGGACAAAGACAGACATAGAGACACAGAGTTAGAATCAACCACACAGCTAGAGAGAAAAAGTTTAAAACATGATGCTTTTAGCAGGGGTATTATAATATTTTTACAGATTTAGCCTTTTTAACAGTCACTTTAACAGTGTTAGTCTTTGAATGGTAGTCATGTTTGCAATGGTAGTCTTTAACCGCAATAGTCTTTAAAGACCAAACCAGGGGATGGAAGGATGGTTTTTTGTTTTTATCTGTTTTTTTAAACAGCATTGTTGCGGTTCAACCGATGTGGGAGACTGTCTTTCGTATTGAACAGCCTGTCCACTAGAGGGGGCACATGTGCCAGAGTTGATGCTTGTACCTGAACCAGACTGTAAAAGTGCTATAATTAGCACAACAGGAGAATTAACATAATCTACTGTCAGAGCGGATGTGTTGATATTTTTCCGGTTGGGATGTAAAAGCGGGGCTTCTGTAGTTGGAAAACAAATTCTTCAATACCGCTCCTCCAGCATAAGAAAGGCAAGCTGCTGGTACGTTGCCGGCGTAGCAGTTTGTGTTGCCCCGAGAAATTTGTATTGTACATCTGCACAGGAAATCAACCTGTCCAACACACTGCAGCCCTGCTGCTTTTTTAAACTATTAGTATTTTTACTGCTTTTGACAGCTTTATAATTTTTTTTACAATAGTAGATATTAAAATGAACAATTCAGACTGCTAAACAGCTCAAAATCGCTGTGCCAGTCATGTTTCCAACACAACAGTCAGAAAAAAACACCTCAGCGCGTTCGGTAATTCCCAACACGGCCACCGTAAATTTTCCAAAAACCTTTGGTGACGTCACTGCAACATTTTCAAAAATACATCTAGATTCGGCAGATGCGTTTGGTTGACTTCCTGATATATATTTGTCCCGTTTTATTCTCCTATCGACTCGATTTAAAGATCTTATAGCTTCATTACTAACATTAAGTATTTTCAAAAACGTTGCAATGACGTCACTGAAGGTTTTTGGAAAACCTATGGTGGTCGACTTGGGAATTACCGAACGCGCTGAGGTGTTTTTAGTGACTGTCATGTCAGAAAGTGGGCAAAAGCAATTCGTGAACTGCTAATGAAAAATGTATTTATAAAAATGTATATACTTGATTGAAAGTTGTTTTTACAGTAGTATACTTCTGGTAGCCTTTTTAGAAGTTTGTGTCAAGTAAATTGTCTTTAAAGCTCCAGTTAATTCATCAATACTTTAGTATTTTCAATTAATGTAATCTATTATGTTTGCATATTATAATTCTGCTCTCAGTTTTGCCTTCTAAAATAATTAACCTTTTTTTAAATTTTCTGGCAGATTATTCCCTCACAGTTCATTCCCAGACAGAGCCTATATCATGATTTCTGGATAACAGTGATTTTACAACCAATTTCAAATGAAGTGAGGAAAGCGATTTAAAAATTTAAACTTCAGGACAAGACAGTGTATACGAGGCAGAAATAGCTTACTGGTGACGGCGATGTTGATCTCTCCGGTGCGAGGCGTGAGCTCGCCGCTATCTGAGGGAATTTGAACCCCAGTGCCGCGGTGACCTCTCTGCAGAGGCTCCAGGCTGATGGAGGTCTCACTAGACAGGTCTACCAGGGCAGTGCGCTGGCTGGCCATGGTCTGGCTACGACTCATCCTGTGGTCCATGTCGAAGCCCACATTGTCCACACACGGCAGGTTGGGCTGAAGTACACAGGACAGGAGAATGTTATGGCTAGTAGTAGTGTGTCGCACTAATACTGGCCAGAGAGAATAGCTGTTTTATAGCTTTCCAGCAGGGGGCGTACTAGGGCTATGACAGTGCTTATCAGCAGATGGTCTCAGTAGGGTTATGCAACAGCTATACCACAATGAAGGGGAAACAACATAACATGAGCAATCTATGGGGATAACTTCTTAATCTACCCAACAGGGCAGTCAGAGTAACAGACCATGATAGATTCTGTTGTAGTCTACTTGTATTTAACATGAAGATCCACACAATACCCTATTATAATACCCATTCAGTCTGTGATTTTATTTTTTACAACATTGCTGTTTGCCTAATAAGTAATTGTGCATGTTTTTAACACAAGAAATGCACACACTCTTAATCTAATGTTAATATTTTAATAAAATTAGACAATTTTGGCCTCAGTTTGATTATGTAGTCTTTTGAAGATGTAACAATAATTACCTACACAGTACAAGAGAAAAAACACCACACCCAGATGAACCATCCTTGGCCTATTACAACAAAGCCAATCTTCTGACATCACAACATATTGGACCTAAAGGTCCAACCCACTTTTCTCCTGGTGAGACAGTGAGGCTCTGACCGCCATTGATATATTGTATCAGTATGTATTATAATATATATTGTATCAGTATGACAGTGAGGCTCTGACCGCTCCGCTATGACTCACCATGATGCCCAGAGCTTTGAGGATGTTCAGTTTGCACATGGGACAGGTACAGTGCTCATTCAGCCACGGATCTACACACAGCTTATGGAAGACATGTCTGTACACAGGGAGACAAGAGAAACAAGCGTCATGGTTACAGAGCATTAGGCTACATCTGCAGGCAAGCCCCAAAATGGCCGACACGGCCCTCTTTACCCCTGTACATCCTGCAACTGCACAATGAGCGCTGTGTTTGAGCCAGCTAAGGAGGGCCTGCTGTGTCTTTAATTGCAATGGAAGGCTTGTAAAAGAAACATTGCACCGACACAGGGGTCATTGTGGGGCAACTGGGGACACAAGATGGACATTGTGTGAGGAAAGGCGGCCATTGTGGATCGGAGTAGGCAAATGGTCATACCTTGTTCCCTCCATCAAGAGTCATTAGCACAGCAGGTCCTACCTCAGTCCTTCCTTCGAGGAAGTAGAATTAAACTTTACCACAGTACTGAACGGTGGAGGGGCAAATTCAATAAACTGACAATTAATACCACATTTACAACCTCATAATACATTACATTATACACTACCATAACTACAAAATAACTTTCTCAAAATCAGCGTACGAAATCTAAGTCAGGACAAACATTTATGAGTATTTGAGCATTCATAATACACAAGGCTCCATCGAGATTAGAAACAACAATGAATAATAGAAAGTCCTATACCGCCACCTAGGGACAAACAACACTCCAAAGCAGCTGGTTAGCAATTAAGTAATATTTTCTGTAAAAATTGTCAGAAAACAAAAATAGCTTCTTAGCGAAGAGAAAGTTCTCAAGCAAGCTTAGACTGCAAGGGAATGTTCTGAGTGGGGTAAGAACTGAGAACTGCTGCTATTGGCCGAGAGGTTTGGAGCTATTCGTTTATTAGTCGAGTCACTTAAAAGTGCCCACAAGCTGAAATTCCAGAAATGACTTTTTAAAAAGCTCTTTCAAAAGGGTATTATCATTTACAGAATTTGAGTGTTACTGAAATGTCCTTTAGCTCATCTAGTACAGCTTGGTATTCACAGCAGTGGGTTTAATGCCGAATGGGGGTGGGGTGAAAAGTGATAATTCTAGATAACATTATGTACTAAACAACTGCATGTAAATCGTGCCCCATCTAAGGGCCCTATACATTAGCGAGGAGTCTGTTTACACAACCATGATGTAGGCAGAGCACCAGTCCGCAGTCAGAAATAGTCCTATAAGAAAGGGATGATTGTGTACGCCGTGGGTGTCAGTTAAAGTAGACAAGCTTGCCTGTTTGTGCGTGTGTATTATGTACTTGTGTGTCTGTGAGTAAGATGTAATTTTATGTGTGCCATCCAGTGTGTGAATGTTTTAAAATGTGATATGAAAGTGGGTTGAGTTATTTTGGTTTGACTACGTAACCAACTCAATGTGTGCATATGTCTGTTAATTTATGCTTTTTGTGAAAAACTAGCAGCTCAGCCCAGTCAGCACTGATGTCTGCCTGTCACAAATGAAAACTATTGTAGTGCAACATACATTGTGTGCACAATTACAGTCATATGCAAATGTTTAGGCACCACTGACCATATCCATGATTTTAATTTGGATCAGCAATTTAATTTTTATCTATCAAATAACTGAAGGAAACAGTAATATTTCAGCAGTGAAATTAGGTTTATTGGATGAACAGAAAATTTGCAATATGCATCAAAAAGAAATTAGACAGGTGCATTAATTGGGGCACCTTAACAGAAATATCATAAGAATATTTAGTTGAGCCTCCTTTAGCAGAAATAACAGCCTCTAGACACTTCCTATAGCCTGTAATGAGTGTCTGGATTCTGGATTAAGGTATTATGCACCCCACAGATTTTCAATAATATTCAGGTCTGGGGACTGGGATGGTCATTCCAGAACATTGTACTTGATCCTCTGCATAAATGCCAGAGTAGATTTTGAGCAGTGTCTTGTTGAAATATCCAGCCCTGGCGTAACTTCAACTTTATGACTGATTCCTCTACATTATTTTCAAGTATCTGTTAATAATGAGTGGAATCCATGCGACCCTCAACTTTAACAAGATTCCCAGTACTGTAAACACAGCCCCACAGCATGATGGAACCTCCACCAGATTTTACTGTGGGTACCGTGTTTAATTAAAGTGTTTGCCTTGGAACACAGTGTTCTTTTGCCGCCATGCATAACGCCCCTTGTTATGACCAAATAACTCCATCTTTGTTTCATCAGTCCAGAGCAATTTCTTCCAATATGAAGCTGGCTTGTCAAAATGTGGGTTTGCATACCTCAAGCGACTCTGTTTGTGGCGTGTGTGCAGAAAAGGCTGCTTCCACATCACTCTCCCGTACAGCTTTTCCTTGTGCAAAGTGTGCTGAATTGTTGAACGATGCACAGTGACACCATCTGCGGCAAGTTGATTTTGTAGGTCTTTGAAGGTGGTCTGTGGGTTGTTTTTGACTGTTCTGACCATCCCTCGCCTTTGCCCCTCCAATATTTTACTTGGCCTGCCACTTCTTGCCTTAACAAAAATTGTTCCTGTGGTCTTCCATTTCCTCACTATGTTCCTCACAGTGGATACTGACAGCTTAAATCTCTGCGGTAGCTTTTTGTAGCCTTCCCCTAAACCATAATGTTGAACAATCGTTGTTTTCAGGTCATTTGAGAGTTGTTTTGAGGCCCCATGTTGCCACTCTTCAGAGGAGAGTCAAATAGAGCAACAACTTGCAATTGGCCACCTTAAATACCTTTTCTCATGATTAGATGCACCTGTCTATGAAGTTCAAGGCTTAATGAGCACACCAAACTAGTTGTGTGTTCCAATTTTTTAGTGCTAGGTAGTTACAGGTATTCAAAGCAACAAAAGGGTGCCCAAATTTATGCATCTGTTTAATTTCAATTTGATGCATATTGCACATTTTCTGTTAATCCAATTAACCTAATTTCCTACCGAAATATTCCTGTGGTCTTCAGTTATTTGACAGATCAAAATGAAATTGCTGATCCAAACACCAAATTTATTTATAAATGAAAATCATGGAAAGTGAAAAAAGATGCAAATTAACTGCCAAAGATTTGAAAAGTCTCAAACGTGAAGCTACCAGGAACCCATTATCCTCCAGTGCTGTCATATTCCAGAACTGCAACCTACCTGGAGTGCCCAGAAGTACACAGTGTTCAGTGCTTAGAGACATGGCCAAGGAAGGCTAAAACCCGACCACCACTGACCAAGACACAAGTTGAAACATCAAGACTGAGGCAAGAAATATCCAAAGAGAAATTTTTCAAAGGTTTTATGGATTGATGAGATGAGAGTGACTCTTGACGGACCAGATGGATGGGCCCGTGGCTAGATAAGTAATGGGCACAGAGCACCACTTTGACTCAGTTGACAGCAAGGAGGAGGTGGGGTACTGGTATGGGCTGGTATTAATAAAGATGAGTTAGTTCAACCTTCTCGGATTGAAGATGGACACAAACTCAACTCCCAAACCTACTGCCAGTTTTTAGAAGACACTTTTTTCAAGCAGTGGTACATGAAAAATTCTGCATCTTTCAAGAAGACTTTAATCAGGACAATGCTCCATCGCATGCATCGAAGTACTCCACTGTGGCTAGCCAGTAAAGGCCTTAAAGATGAAAGAATAATGACATGGCCCCCTTCCTCACCTGACCTAAACCCTGTTGAGAACTTGTGGTCCCTTCTTAAATGGTTGATTTACGGTGAAAGAAAACAATACACCTCTCTGAACAGTGTCTGGGAGGCTGTGGTTGCTGCTGCATAAAAAGTTCATTGTCAACAGATCAAGAAACTTATAAACTTTAATAAATAAAAATGAAATTATTGAAAAGAAGGGTGGCTATATTGGTCACTGACTTGTTTTGAAATGTCAGAAATATTTATTTGTAAATTTTGAGTTGTTTGTTTAATATTCTCACTTTTACAGATGAAAATCAACAAGTGAGATGGTAGTTGCATAATTATTCTGCACACTAATAGTTGCCCAACCATTGTGCACACATAGATATTAGGGATATACCGATTTTATTGGCTGGCCGATATATCGGGTCGATATTTGCATTTTTAGGTGTATCGGCAGATAAGCGGCTGCTCCGTTTGCCGATTTTTCTGGCAATATTTACAGACAGGCGTCCACACAGGCAACCATGTGTTGCTGGAGACGCTGCAGTTCATGTGCTGACCATGCACTGCCACTTGTTTCTCACCTGTTTTTACTATTTGTTAAATATGTAGTTTTTTAAGTTAACAAAAATGTTAAATTTTTAAATTGAGATTTGTTACAATATCCTGCCTATTTTATTATGTAAATTGAGGGAGCGAAAGGTCAAGGTCATTTTATTTATATAGCGCATTTACAACAGCCACTAGGCTGACCAAAGTGCTTTACAGAAAATAAATCTAAAAAGAAATTAATAAAAAATACCTATATAACAACACACAGTAACACAAGTATGGAAGCAGTATCGGCTCCAAATATCGGCTCAAGAAAATTGCCAGCCCGTATCAGTCATCGGCCGAGAAGGTTGATAAAAAAAATCTGTATCGTCACAAAAAAATCCATATCAGTCGATCCCTAATAGATATTCCCTAAAAAAACCCAAGAGCTCACTTTTACTTTCATAACTTTTAAGGTTTGAGTTGTATTTACACTTCGGATTGACTGAGATCACTGTAGCTGTTCAATAATAGGATTAATTCTCGAGAATACAACTTGCCTAATAATTGTGCACACAGTGTATATATATAAAGAGTAGAGTTGTACACAGGAGATAGTGTACTAACTAGAAGGCACCCTTCATTAGAACTGATCAACCCATGAAGGCGAGAAAGACAGACAGATGGACACAGGAAAACAAAGACAGCAAGCTTGTTGGATTTTTGTTTCACATGTTTGAAGTGTTTGGTTAACCAGTTTGCCATCTGTTAAGACTTTAAATATGTATGCTTCTCTATCTACCTGTATGTTTGATCTGTCTACCTATTAAACATACAGAGACACTGTTCTATATACTGATAATAAACTTAGAGAGACACTGTTCTATACACTGATAACAATCACACAGACACACTGTACTATAGACTGAAAATAAACAAAGACACAGTTCTATATACTGACAATAAATGTACGGAGACACTATTTTACAGACTGATATAAACGTACAGAAACACTGTTTTATAGACTGATAATAAACGTACATAGACACTGTTGAATATAATAAATGTACAGAAACACTGTTCTATATACTGATAATAAACGTACAGACACACAGTTCGACAGACTGATAATAAATGTGCAGAGACCCTGTTTTATAGACTGATAATAAACATACAGAGACACTGTTCTATAGACTGATAATAAATGTAAAGAGAAACAGTTCTATAGAGTGATAATACATTCATTAAGACACTAATTGAATGGCAGAGGCCAGGTCAAGTGTACTCCCATTACTTAAATGCTTTTAGGTATTGATCGATGATGGCAGCGTGCACTAGCAGCGTGCACGTTAGGAAGGCGCCAGTGTGGTTGGTGGTCGGATAAACCGTATGGGCACGAGGAGGCAGCGTCTGTACACACGTGATGAGAACCAATACTCCTTCCTTCCTCCACCTTTCCCCGGTGTTGTCTTCAGACATGCAAACTCACAAAAGGTGAAACAAGGTGACACTGTCGCTGAGCGCACACCCACCATCTTGTTCTCCAAAAACATTTGAACACACCATAAAAACCATGAAAATATATTTGATTAAATAGTATAGAATTACACTACAAACAATGTATCATACCTTCTTTGTGAGGATTTTACAGCAAGAGCAACTTATTTATTTTTCAGACTTTTGCAGCAAATCTGAAGGTGGAGTTGGTGGATGATGGAGTCAATGAGAAGGTCTGAGGTGACGAGATAGCCTAGTGGTTAGGGCATCTGACTGTTGTCCATAATGACCCCGGTTCAATCCCCGGCCACAAGGTGAAAGCTTTGACATTCTGTCTGTCAGCAGGACAGTTAATCCAAATTGCAGTGTTATGAGTTGTGGATAGAAGCTGTTCTGTAGCCTATTGGTCATAGTCCCAATGCTCTGGTACAATTACCCTGATGATATCAGAGTGAACAGTTTGTGGTATGATGAATCTCTGGGCCTTCCTCTGGTACCACCTTGTTTAGAGGTCTTCGATGCTAGTGAGCTTTTCCTTACTCTAGACAATTTAACCTGCTTCTAACCCATCAACTTTGAGGACAAACTGAAGAAGCAGGACAAATGTGCAAGCAAAAGGATTTGAGTGACTTTGACAATGTCCAAATTAAGATGGCTAGATGACTAAGTCAAAGTATCTCCAAAACTGCAGCTCTTGTGGGGTGTTCCCACGATGAACCGGAAACAGGGTCATGGGCGGCCAAGGCTCATTGATGCACGTGGGTAGTGAAGGCTGGCCTGTGTGTTCCGGTCCAACAGATGAGCTACTGTAGATCAAATTGCTGAAAAATTTAATGCTGTTTCTGATAGGTGTCAGAATACAGTTCATCACAGTTTGTTGCGCATGGGTCTGCTGTTTTGTTGGCAAAAGGGGCACCTACACAATATTAAGCAAGTGGACATAATGTTCCGGCTGATCAAAATGTTGTACTATACTATTAAGCACTTTCTAGATGTTCAACAGTTGTCAGGGTTTTCCATCTACAGTTCATAATACCATTTAACTTACTTGAGTAATATGTGGATGTCCTTTCTGGTTTAACCTGTAGTGCTACTCAAATCTTGCGTCTTTAACATTATAAAAATGGTTAAACCTTGAAGACAAGAATGTCATTGTGCACCACCCACAGAACTCCTCAACAAACCTCAGGATGTTTAATGCTCTTTTATGTTGTTGTTTTTCTGTGAATATTTCTGATGCCAGAGTGATTACAGGTACTTCTAAAAGATAAGGATAATGAAGTATAAAAAATATATATTTCTTTTTACTTTAGCAGCTGGAATTCAGGACAGATGATTTATTTTGCAACTGTGGGTTTCACTTCCTGTTGATCCTCACATCAACACATTCTATTAGGATGGATTCATACAGTGGTGTGACATCACCGTGAATCATGTAGGCCACATATTTTCCATTCGTTTCAGATAGTTGACGTGTGCTCTTTGACATCAATTCTGACAAGAAAGCCCTGTAGATCTCTTGATATTAAACCTGGGTTATCGGAAACATCGTCAACAATAATTCAATCAGCTCTTAAGGGTGAATATGCTAAGACAACCTATTCCAGATAGATTGGCACTGGTCTGGAATTTTCTTTCTATGCCGATTATTCATTGGACAGTGGAATGACTGACTTGAAAGTTGATTGGAAATGTTGTGGATCTCAGAGTCAAAGACATGTAACATCTTTCTCCTGAGGACTTCAGTGAACTCTTCTGATCTTGTCTGACATCTCTGACAGAGCGTGGAGGAGCAGTGTACGTGGAGAGCATAACTATGAGATGGCCCGGTCCACACAGGTCTGGGTTTACACGCTCTGCTCTCTGATTCGGACAGAGCTAGTCTGAACTAGATGGGGCCGGTCTGATCTAGTCAGAGTTGGTTTGAACTGCTGTGACGATGAAGACGATACATCATGAAGATGAAGACGGTGCATAACGCATCAGTCGGGCCAATCAAAAAGCTGCCTTTGTCGTGATTACATTTCATCGGACCTGCAAAGACGGAAAAGGTGAAAACAATGTGGTCGGTAACTAAGGGAAACCAACTACATAGCAGACCGTCTGCTGATGAAAAGAACTCCAAAATCCTGTTTATTGGTGGCAGAAAGTCTCACAGAAAACATTCCCAGTGGAAACACAGGGCGTGGCAACCTCAGCTCCTAAAAAAATTGTAGGACACCTTCGGAAAATGTCGTGAGAGGGGCTGGGCTGTGATGACCAAAGCAGAGTCCAGCTCAAAGGGCAACCTGAGGCCAGAGAAGATATGACAGATGGTGTCCAATATGTACTCTGGCCCCGGGGCGTGTGAGACAGAAGATGTTCAGACGGATGTGTGGTTATATTAAAGTGTATTTGTGTGCATTGGAGGAGGATGTTGAAGTGTGTTGGAGAGGTGGATAAGCCTGGAGGTCATTTGGCATCACTAGGTTTAAATATAGCCAGAGCTACCTCATGGAGGTTAGGACCCACAGCGTGCAGCGAGACGAGACACGGCAGCTCAGCTTTTCCAGAACAGACCAGCCTCTATTTAGACTCCTGTTCTCTCTCTTTATCTGCGTCTTTCTGCCTCCTGCCCTTTCTTTGACTTTACAGAAATTACATTTTCTTTGTAATGCGTAGTGATTCCCAAAAACAATACATGCAGTGTAATGAGTTTCACACCTAAATCAGATCCAGATGGTAAAACCACAGGTGATTGGTTTTTATGTATTATTCATTTTCACATTTCACAGTCAACAGTGCTGTTATACTGACGCAATAAGGCAAAATGGGGTGGGGGGTGTTTATTACATCACTTCACTTTTTGATGTGATCTCATAAGAAATTGGTCTGGGGAGGTGAGACGGGTCTGGGGAGGTGAGACAGGTCTGGGGAGGTGAGACAGGTCTGGGGAGGTGAGACAGGTCTGGGGAGGTGAGAAGGGTCTGGGGAGGTGAGACGGGTCTGGGGCAAGGGAACAGAATTTGACGAATGGCTGTTGATATATCCCCAGACAGGAGAGGAGCTGGGGGGGTAGAAACATACGTCAGAGAAGGAGGACGGGGGTGGAAGAGGAGAGAGGGAGGGAGGATGGTGTGACATTGACAAGGAGTGGACAGAAGATGCACGACAATCTAAACCCAAGGGAAAGTCTGCGTCGTATTATACGAATAAGCTGTGTCAGGCAGCTGGCCCAAACTCCCAGTTGAGGATGTACATTGCTACAAGGACAGACAAACACACCAGGACACACATCCACCCCCCATCCATTAACAACCCCACCCACAGACTGACTTGCAGGGCAGGATGCGGACGACGTCGTTCAGCTGGTAGCCCTCGATGCACACGGCGCAGTGGTTGAAGTCCGGATCTGTTTCCTGTGGCGGGGAAGACAGATCAGAAACGGACAGGGTTAAGAAATCCGAAATTAACAGGAAGTCTCAGAGGAAGTGAAATAAAACAATACAACAGCAACTTCACACTTGACTCTTAGCTGGATTATAAATAGCCAGTTTGACGATGAACATGAGGATGCTATTTTTATGAATCTACGAGTAGTTTGATGAAAGTTGAGGGACATGGTAGACAAATGCAGACTTCCCAAACTCTGAATGTGCCAGAGGTATGTCAAACACTAACCAGCCTTGTTAGCATCATAGATCCCCTGATTTTCCAGTTTAGTTTTGAGTTAAAATAAAATGGACGCTTTTGAGTATCATGGCCTTGATTTCAAATGTCAATTAATGTCTGTTCCAGGGAAACCCAACCAACTGCAGAGTACAAAAGACAATGATGAGTGCAAAAATCTGCACCAGTAATAAAACGCAGAGCTGCGTGACTTCATCAAGGAGTCTCAGCATCGATGCTGAAGTATACATCACATCACCATGGTCAGATTTGAAGTCAGAAGTTTGCGGGTTCGATTCCCAAATGTGCCAAATCAATCAATCAATCAAATTTATTTTATAAAGCCCTTTTTACAACAGCAGTTGTCTCAAAGTGCTTTGACAGACACCCGGCCCGAGACCCCCAAAAGCAAGCAACACAAGTGATGCACAGTGGCTAGGAAAAACTCCCTAGTAGGAGGGACCTAGGAAGAAACCTAGAGAGAGGCCAGACTCAAGGGGGTGACCAGTCCTCTTCTGGCTGTACCGGGTGGGGGATCTGAAGGTACACAGCCCAAATGTTTGTGTGTCCTTGAGCAAGGCACTGTAACTTAAGTTGCTCCAGTGGTATGTGTCTCTACTTAGAGAAAACATTTTTCCAGGTCAGACATGTTTGTTTTGAATGACAAATCTTAATCTAAAAAAATTCCCAGGTATTTGTAGGAGGGAACATGTTCTAGGACAGAACCACCCAGGGTAATAATTTTATGATCATGAAAATGTTGTTTTCTGGAAACGTAATTATTTTGTCTTACTTGAATTCAACACCAGTAAGACATCAACTGGCGATGAGCACATGCATGTGTAAGGGATGTAGCAGCGTCATTAAGACCTTGTTATCATTATACAAATTACATGTACAATTTCTCATATTGCTGCAAATATCATTTATACATAAAGAACATAGGACCCAAAACCGAACCTTGAGAAACTCCCTACTAACTGTCATAGTTTAGGTTGAGGTGTGAGAAATGGACACCAGAATGCAGGGAGGCGTGTTCTTCAATATAACAAAAACACTTCAAATAATAACATATACTGTATAGTATCATGGGAGGAACTACTGACCATAGAGTACTAGGAGATGCACAACATATCTAGGAAGACTTCTATGCTCTTGACCATGGCATATAACGCGTTGGCTACCTAGTACCTACATAGAGCGTACGCCTGACTCGATTAGCCTCTGAAATAGATCCTACAAAACCATGGCAAAAGACAATAATTCTTTGTCGGTAACAACAGGGGACTGACCCTTCTAGCAGGAGTATCTCACTCTAATAATGATGCGCACCACCTTCTCAGACACCAATGATTATATAGCTGTGATGCCAAACCCTAACAGGTGTAGCGGATCACAATTAATACGCCACACGTGCCTACAATCCTAGTTAACACAGCTATATAACATGGTGCGCCAAACAAAACAAACCCATTACATTGAGCACAACAGTAATCACAAGCACATACAAATAAACACTATACATTCCCCTCATAGCTCAATATCATCCCACGACTCCCGAAACCAGTCCCTAGGAGTAGTGACACTAACAACTAATGTGATTCCTGTAATTGTGTTGTTCCCCGGTCTAAATACAGACTGATATTGATTCCAGACGTGACATTCAGCTAAAATGCTCAGATATTAGAGCTGCAGAACAGCTTACTTAAAGAAAGAGCTCGCAAAAGTCTTGTTCACTAAAATCTACTTTAGTAATAATTCAAGGTTTGGATTTCTGTTTTATGATATCTCTGATATATATGCAGAGATACCATCTCCACAATTTCATCCAACTCCAGGAAAAGTAATTGAAAGACATCACTGCTGATGTGTCTGTATTGGCTGACATCCGGAAATGTTACAGGAATGTACAACAGGTATTCGGCCCTCTAAAATTGGAGGTACATAGCCCAGGTGTATACTACAATGGAGCACCCTTCAGTAAAGTTCAGCAGTGTATAGGCTACTCTATTAGAGTACACAGAGTTCTCTTCATTGCATCTGCAAACCAGGGTTGTCCGATTCCAGTCCTAGAGGGCCAAGACATTTCTGTTGTTTGTTTGTTCTTTGAAATGATAAAAGGAACTCCCGAACACTGTCTATAGCTAGTAACAAATTATTTTTTAATCGCAACGTTTCAGTCCGCAGACCTTGATCAGGCATGATGTTTGTTCTCTAGTCTGACCTGGTGTCAGACTAGAGACACCAGGTGGATGCAATTACCTTCCAGGTAATAACAAAAATCTGAAATGATTTGGCCCTTCAGGAACAGAATTGGACACCCCTGTGCTAGACAGTGATGGAACCCACACCAGGTTGCCATGTCAACTGCACCCATCAATGTCACAAACAGCCACGGTTGGTGATGAGGTATCTGCGAGCGACCACAATGTTCATCAGATTGTTTCATGCTGACATGGGATGACCACAGAGGGAGAGAGCGTGAGGCAACACACACAGCTTAAGACAGACCGAGCCATCATCCGTTCTAAGATAATTAGTGTCAGGCCCGTCATGAGGCAGACCAATCCGTATCGATGGATTAGAAATGTATAATATATATTTGGTGTGACAGAAGATGGGAGAAGAAGGAACAGAACGACCAGGTCAAAGTTTGCTAAAAAATACCTAAGGTAGCTTAAACAAAATGTTAGCATTTTATCTGAGGTAGTGTTATGCCATAGGTATTTATTTTAGACCGTGAAGGCAAAACAAACCCAACGCATCAGCACCTACGGCTAGGCCTGCAGAACACGATATCCAGTGTCTGATGTGAGACAGGCAGTCTTTGTATGCCAAGAACATACAACCAAGTAGTAAACTTGATACTCCATTGGCACAATGTATATCTGTATAAATAATCTAGGTGTACTAAAATGAATGGACCATATGAAAGGTTTCACATAGTTCGTCCAATATAGAGGAAAATGTTCTTCCTTCAAAATACAGATCAACAAACAAAAACAAATTATCAAATACTTTCAGAGTTCACTGTATATTTGGTCCCTGCTCAAACAAAATCTATAACTTTTTGTCAACCCATTAAACAATAAGAAATGGTCATTATGCTTGTAGAAGTGCAGCACGTCTGGGTATTTGTGTTTGCTATATCAAAGATTGGATATGGTTTGACAACAGTACTCTGGGATACATGATCCATAACAGGATGCCAGCCAGAGATCAAAATGGAGGACCCAACAGTAGTAAAGACCCATCCAACCTAGTGTGTCTGGTCTGTATTTCAGGAAGAAAGATGTATTTACTGTAAGATGTTTGGGTCTCCACTACCTCTCTCCTTCCTGACCGACCTTGACATTCTGTCACTGACAGAGGCAGGCTGCTGTACAGTTAATGTCTGATTAAATATAAAAGTTGTCTTCTGAAGTGGCTACTGGCACAAAATGAGGCCAAGACATGAGACCTCGGATTTGTGTCACTGAAGGCAAGATTTTTACGATGCCAGAATTAGCGACTTTTACAGCCTGTGGATTAACTCTTGCGGTGGAGGAGAAACGATCGCTCACCACATTTTGTTTCTGCATTCTTTTAAGCCCTTTAGCCATGTCAGCATGTCAAAACGAAAATGTTAATACCACAATGCCTTAACAGAAACGGACAATATTAAATAACACAATTTGACATGTAAAATAAGAAACTGACAGGAGCACTTAGGGTTAAATGCCTTGCTCCAGGGCACAACAACAGTTTTTGTATTTTATTAGCTTTGGTATTCAAACCTGAGTGGTTTAATCCGTCGGTTATGGTGGGAACTGAATTGAAGAGGGCTATACAGTAGTACAGTTCAAAGGATCTGGAAGGCGTCTCTAGAGAAATGGAGATATGGTCTAATATCCCTTCCAATCTTTGAAACATTTAATAAAACTACAGGTATCCCTTGCAAGGACACGTTTATGTACAACGTACTTGTGGTCCAACAGTCCAAGCAGCTGCCTTTGGTTCACATTTACCTTAATGTTTGGGTCGAATTCAGCCCACCACTCTTTAAGCAAAGGAATTCTTATTACATTCCTGCCTAGTAAAGCATAAACGACCTGGGGAAAAATACATTTGGTTGAATAATTAATGAAGTCCAATATTATTCCACATGCTGGAAAATTACAGTATCTCACTATCTGTTTATTTTATTTGGGGTTAGTCATTGTCGAGGTTACGGATTAAATTAAATAACTTTCACCTTTGCTTGCATAATATTGTTAATAAGAATCTGTACTAGCTGTATAATTTTCATAAATTGTATTATTTTTTACAATTATCTTTAATAACAATACATGTATGGATGTTGCTTTTATCAATGAATATAATTGAACTTAAACATATTTCTTTTTATATTTGTACTGTTGTTTCTGAAGAAAAGGGGAACCTGCTTTCAATTTCAAGTAGTAAATGAGAAGTTGGAGTATGGTGAGCCAGTCTTTCGCTACAATTGAGATATTTAAGCATTTCATATTCAAGTCTCTTAGTAAAATAAACCCCTACTAATTATATACAGTATGTATGGTAAATTTAAACTGTAAAAAAATCTGGACATTTATCATCACACACAGGTGTAAGTAAACATGACTAAGATGTAATCACTGGGAGCACTATCTCCATTAATAGATGGACAGGACAGGAGCCTGGCTCATGTTGTGGAGTCTGGCACTAAAGGTAACTGCACTGACCTTTTAATATTGGCACTGCTACTTTAATCAATCGTTCGGCCATTTTGACTGCACTGGACCGTGATGTTGTTGTTTCTGTACAGATGTAGGGCAACAGGTCTATGAACATAATTTCCCTATGGCTTGGTAGTACGTGGAAATAAACAAATCATCCTGATAGCTGTAATAGTCCTTCCTCGTAGCTGTGAAATAATAGTGATGCACGTAATGCTACTACATGCAGGTCTGACACACAAATACTGTAGTTACATAAAATCGGTTGTAAATTCCACTCACGAGTTACTGCCTTGATTCCTGCATGGTTCCACAAACAATGATATTACACGTTTGCTGTACTGACTATATAAAGGTTGTATAGATAAGGAAAGGGTAGACGGGCTCAAATGCCTTGTGTTATGTATAGGCACTATCAAGTATAATCTAATGAGCTCTTGACGACTGCAGCTTGGTAGGGAAGGAGTCCTTGTCTGCTTTCGACAGTAATGGCCAGGCATGATTACTCCCTTCAATTACAGCACGAGGACGGAGACATCAAGAATGTTGCTGATATCTTACAAAAAGCTGCTTCCAATCTCAAAAACCTGCTTCCGAGGGCTCTTGCGTCTTAAGCCATTAAGCACAGACAAGGTTAACATAACCTTTGTTATCCATCGTTGTCCACAGAAATGTTGCATCCTTATAAACTGTTGGGTTATTTGTGACTAGTGACTTTGTAGCCTGTCTCCGTAACAGGCTGTATTTTGTACCAGGGGCCTTGGACCCTAAGTGTCTGTCGGTCACCCCCCTCCCATTCTTCAGCAGCCTCGGCATTCAGCTCGGTGTGGTCAATAACTCCCGGCGGACTTCCTCCAGATGGAAGGTTCTAGTTTCTGCGACCCACTCCAAGGCCCATGGATTATTCATGGACTTGGGTCTTGTCTGACCTTGACGAGGCTGAGGGGAGGGGAACGCTCCCACGCCACGCCCAGCATCTCCGCGGCCCGACATTTCAGCCATTATAAGGACCTCTCTAACAACAGCATTTTACACAGTCCGTTTAGATTCCCACCACTTATTGCATCAGTGTGACGCGTAAACACATCCAATAGGCTCATGAGTAGATTTAAACAGAATCTTAATTATCTTGTTCTGGTGACACACGCTCACTACCGACCACCTAGTCTGATAAATGTGAACTGGTAAAACAAGCAGGGTTTGTGTTTAACGTTCTCCAATGTAAGATCTCTAAATCAATAAGACAATCATCTGTAACACATAGACATTTAGCCCTTCTCTGCAGGTACCTATTTATCATCCAGCCCATTTTAGCCCACCCTTCAGCAGCCTGTCCTAACTGTCATCCGTCCATCCACACCTGCACACATCAGTCACCTCCGTCAGAGCTGTACACGCTCAGCCTCTGCTACTAGATGAAAGGCATAATAAGAGCTCCTGCTTTAGGCCCTCAGGGCCACAAAGCCACTTCCTCGATGATTATTTAGAAAAATATGACAAACCATCATCCTCCAGTCAAGGCTGAGAGAGTCAAAAAGAACCGAGCAGGGATCGGTATTGAGAGGAAATCTTATTAGACCGTCTCTACACCTGGACTGTCACCGTGGAAGACTACGTTTTTCTATTCTACACGTATGGTGGCATTGGCAATTAGAACAGGCAGGTTTACCTTGTCACCTTTCTTCACTGTCCTGGTCGTCAGCTTGCCGATGGCTTTCTTAGCTGCATCTCCAAGGCGACGCTGATACAGAGATAGAAGAGGAAAAGAGAGAACATATAAAGGTTTATGGAGTACAAATGTAGCCTCAGGGCTGAAGTCACATATAAAAGTACCATACTCAGCACAACAGACTCCTCAAATTAATTTCTAAATAGTCTATAGTGTAGCAAATAGTCTATATACTAAATAGTCTATAGTGTAGCACTAATGTGGGGGATTTAGGGACATGAAGGAGGAATTCACATATTCACACAGGATAGTTATTCCTGTAACTTTTTTGAAATCATTAGAGAACAGAGCTTAAATGAGTGAACTCTACTGAACTCCAGATCAAAGACATAATTGCTATTGAGAGTTTTACTAAAGATTAATAATTATACTTGAACTGATTTGTGGACACTTCATCCCGGGACAGAATAAGGTGCTAATAATATTGGCTTTGACACATTTGGACAATGTCGAATAAATGAAAGCCAAAAGCTTTTTGCAGTAATGTGGTATTTTAATATAGAGATGAACAAATGGAAAACGTTCAGTAAAAGGTTAGATGAAGAATCTAATTTCTGTTTCATCTTTAATGCACAATTGTTCTTTTAATTTCCAATTTGCTTCTCAGAAATATGTCCTCCAATTTTGCACAAAAGCCACACTTTAAGGCTGAAGTGTTTGTAAAGCACCTCTGCTTTAGTGCTGTCTTCCAGGGAGTAAACAGGCTGTTGTTTTCACACCACAGGCCTGTACTACGAAGCAGGATTTAGGGTTAGTGAGCAAACTTCAGGCTGAACCCTGGATTGTCAGTATCAAAATGGTGGTTCACTTGTTACCAGGTTACATCGCCATGGTAACTTAAGCTGCACACCTAACCTGCTCTAACCTGCCCAAATAAAAGTCCAAACCAATCAATTCTCGATTGAAAATGGTTTAACACTGCCAGGGTTGTTACTGAAAGAGTTCGGCAAAACCTGTTTTACACGCCATCAGCATTCATCTAAGTAACACATTGGTTTAATGGAATATACAATTTTTCCACAGTTCACAATTTTTGCCAACTTTTCTTACAGCTTTTAGCAGCAGCAACTGTTGGTTTACGTCTGGATTATATTTTTCTATTCTTCATATTTCTCTAAAACTATCGTATGCTCCTCTTGAGTCAAATATGCGGCTCTGGTTGACTTGTCCATGTGTGCGATTGGTCATATGGGGAACACACATTTGGAATTCCTGTGTTGATTTAACGACTTGATAACAACCGTTGTGACATCTCTTATCCAGATTGCAAACATCACTGGAAAATTCTGAAAAATGTAATTCCAACAGCCCACAGAGTTAAAAATAACTTTTTGCGTTTGGAGTTGGATGGTCTGTCATGGGGTGTCACAGCGTCAGCGGACTCAGCTTCTTGTCATTGCAATCTCTACATTACAGGGAACTCATGTGGTATCCTTCCTTCAGGCTCATCCTGACATGACCCTCCAGCATGACAATCAATGCCACCACCCATACTGCTCATTCTGTGCATGATATCCTGCAAGACAGGAATGTCATTGTTCTGTGTACCTTCAGATCCCCCACCTGGTACAGCCAGAAGAGGACTGGCAACCCCCATGAGTCTGGCCTCTCTCTAGTTTTCTTCCCAGGTCCCATTTACTCTGGTGTTTTTCCTAGCCACTGTGCATCACTTGTTGCTTGATTTTGGGGGTCTCGGCCGGGTGTCTGTCATAGCACTTTGTGACAACTGCTGTTGTAAAAAGGGCTTTATAAATTAATTTGATTGATTGAAATTTGATTCTGCCATGGCCAGCGAAGAGCCCAGATCTCAATCCCATTGAGCACGTCTGGAACCTGTTGGATCAGAGGTTGAATACTAGGACAGAAATGTCCAGGAATTTGCAGGTGTCTTGGTGGAGGAGTGAGGTAACATCTCACAGCAAGAACTGGCAAATCTGGTGCAGTCCACACGGACGGGATGCACTACATTATTTAATGCAGCTGCTGGCCACACCAGATACAGATTTTTACTTTTGACCCCCCTCTTTGTTCAGGGACACATTACTCCATTTCTGTTGGTCACATGTCTGTGGAACTTTGTTTTTAATGTTATTGCTCATACAAATAGTTACATTAATAGACACATTAACACCCAGGTATAAATCACAAGTGTGCCCTAGAAAACTAATTCATCACTATATACATCCTTAGCTGGTAGGACACTCCACCTAGTGAGTGACATTAAAAGAATATGCTGCACTGAAAGGTCTAAACTTGAGTCAATTAAAAGAAGAATAAAAATAAGCTGGATTCATATAGCCCTGGGTGTGAATACTGAGCAGTCGGTTCAAAAAACAAATATTGAATTATATGATGGAAAACCTGATACAAAGCAGCGTTAGTAGCAGACAGTAATAACACCATTGAAGCGAGTGACATGTCGATGTCGGGACGGAACAAGTCCACAAACACCAAAGAAATGGACCGTCGTAAACCAGTGGTTTAATATCTTACCTGGCTGCGGTCGCGTGCATTCGTGAAGCGGATCTTCTGGATGAAGTAAAAGATAAGCCAGGCAGAGGAGATAACCATGAGCACAATGAAGGAAATGGAGACGAAGACCAAAGAGCCACGGTTGATGTTCTTGGTCTGGCTGCGTGGACCTACTACCACGCTGACCAGCACTGTCAGGTTCCTCTCCAGAATACTCAGGATCTCCTTGCCGTACGACTCGTTGATCATCACCGCCACCGTGTTTCCAGTACCTGAGGGGGAAAGGTTGAGTTAAAACGGTGCTACATTGTGCTCGACTCTGGATGGTAATGTAGGTTTGAGCCGGTCCTGTTGCCCTCTACATGCCTCTGCTTCCTACTGTCGTTTCAATAAAAATTTAAATACAACCCAAAAACAACAAAAAATTATAATACATCACTGCGGTAATCCAGACACAAAGTGTGCACAGTATCTTGCAATGAGCCAATATAAATTAATAGATCAATTGATCTATCAGATGTATAGACAGTCAGTTAGTATAGACGTATGTGTAACGGAGTTAACATCCTACCGTTAAGCTCACTCCACAGCTAGCTTGAAATGTCGCAGAGTAGCTATACAATCGGTACCTTTTGTATAGCTCACTCGGTTGGTACGGTGTCAAGCAGGGCTGTAGCGTGTGTTGCGGAGCAGGAGGCCGCGGGTTCGAGACCAGTCAGAGGACGTGGCAAACTGACGTGCGGGCTGCTCGCAATATTACGTTACAGTCCCTCTCTAAACACAATGCAGAGCTATACGTTACATAATCATGGATGTTAAACATTCTCTACTATTTTTCTCCCCCAAAATTTAAAATGCAGATCAATTACAAAATAAAATATGGCACAGGCAATGTTCTTTCCTCACATAGACAGGCTTGAACAAGTCTTCAGCTCCTTGCATGTGACGGGCACAGAGCTCCACGTCAACTTAAATGCCAGCAAGGTGGAGGTGGGGTACTGGAATGGGCTGGAAATATTAAAGATGAGCTTATTGGAACTTTTCAGCATGAAGATGGACTCAAACTCAACTCCCAAACCTACTGCCAGTTTTTAGAAGACACGTTCTTCAAGCAGTGAAAGAAGATCGTGATAATATATATGCAGAACAATGTTCCATCGCATGCATCGTAGTACTCCACTGTGTGGCTAGCCAGTAAAGACCTTAAAGATGAAAGAATAATGACATGGCCCCCTTCCTGACCTGATAAACGTTCAAATTACGGTAAAGTAAAACAGTGCACCTCTCTGAACAGTGTCTGGGAGGCTGTGGTTGCTTCTGCACAAAAAGTTGATTGTCAACAAATCAAGAAACTGACAGACTCCATGAATGGAAGGTTTTTCACTGTTATTGAAATGAAGGGTGGCTATATTGGTCACTGATTTGTTTTGAAATGTCAGAAATGTTTATTTGTAAATTGAGTTGTTTGTTTATTATTCTCACTTTAACAGATGAAAATCAAGAAGTTAGATGGGAAACGTTTCATTTTTCATTTAGTTGCATAATTATTCTGCACACTAAGAGTTGCCCAACAATTGTGCACACAGATATTCCCGAAAGAAAGCCACTTTTACTTTCTTAACGATCTCACTTTTTTTTACAATACACTATTACATTTTGGATTGACGGAGAGCACTTTAGTTGTTGTTCAATAATAAAATGAATTCTCAAGGATACAACTTGCCTAAAAATTGTGCACACAGTGTATATGGAGTGAACGTGCCAACCATCTGCATGGCAGGTCTGAAAAGTGCCAGTGGGCCAGATGGGTAATCCACTCCTCTCAGCTCTCAACACTTCCTTTAATTATTAATACTAGGATCTGAACACCGCAGGCCGACAAAGCAGCTGAGGACTACAACAGGATTCACTGATGCTGAGGAAATACAGACATTAGAGAAATGTGAATATGATTATGATGAGAATAATGTACTTCGCAATGTGAAATATGTAATCTCTGACCAAAATGAGAAGGCCGATACATGGAAAATTAAGATCTGATTTGTCGGAGTTCATTTGTAAACTATGACCTCAATTACATTTCACCAGCAGACTTTAATTTCTAGTGTGACATTTCCGTACTAGGCTCACCGGGGAGTCAAACCCCACAGCCATCGCAGTGCTGATCTACCTGAGCTGCAGGGGGCAATAAAATATAAATTGTATCCAGTCTTAGAAAGCAGGCTAGAAACCGTGACTGAAAACAGGAAGTTAAACTCTGATGCATTTCAACACTGTATATTACAGCATGTAGCTACATGTTCATAAATGTTCTAACATTGACAGAACAGATTTCACTCAATATATTCAGACAATTTAATGTCTCTAAACTACAAAAACAACAGATAAAACTGGACGGCCAAGATGCAGCTAGAATGCTTTAAAGAACGCAGACCGTTCAGTGCTGAATGCTACTGGAGGCCTAGCTATCACCAAACCTTTAGGAATAAGTTGGATTTAATTAATCATTTTTATTCTTCAATCAAATGTGCTCAAAATTTTGCTTTATGAAGTTCCCATTTTTTAAAACATGAGTGAGCAGGCAAATCAATTTGCAACTTGGCAGAATGCCTCCAGGTCATGGAAAGTCTTTGGTTGTCTTGCATGAACCGTACGTTTGAGATCTCCCCAGAGTGGCTCGATGATATTAAGGTCAGGAGACTGTGATGGCCACTCCAGAACTTTCACCTTTTTCTGCTGTAACCACTGGAGGGTCAACTTGGCCTTGTGCTTAGGGTCATTGTTGTGCTGGAAAGTCCCAGAGCAACTCATGCGCAGCTTTCTTGCGATAAGAATGCAAATTGTCTGCCAGTATTGTCTGATAACATGCTGCATTCATCTTGCCATCAATTTTCATAAGGTTTCCCATGCCTTTAGAGCTCATAACACCCCAAAACATCAGTGAGCCACCACCATGCCTTACAGTGGAGATGATATTCTTTACAAAATAGGCCTTGTTGACCCCTTTCCAAACATAGCGCTTATGGTGGTGACCATAAAGCTCTATTTTGGTCTCGTCACTCCAAATTACAGTGTGCCAGAAGCTGTGAGGCATGTCAAGTTGTTGTCGGGCATATTGTAACCAGGCTTTTTTTTGTGGCACTGGCACAGTAAAGGCTTCTTTCTGGCAACTCGACCATTACCTGTAAATTTTTATTTGTATCCCACCAGTTTTGGCTGAAATCCTTCTTGGTCTACCTGACATAGGTTTGGTTTCAAGAGATCCCCAAATCTTTCACTTCTTAATAAGCAATGTTGGGTATAGTTACTTTTAGGATTACTTTTTAGTTACTTGATGAGTTCACAAGTTTTGGGAAGTCCCTAATTGAGACAAAATGATCAGGTAAATGGAGTTCATATCTTACTGGTGACCATGATTGAGATGTTCTTTACTCTGTCTCTATGTTTTATAGGTCACTGTTAAGATATTAACTCCATTTTCCTGATAATTTTGTCTTAATTAGCCACTTCCCAAAACTTGTGAACTCATCAAGTAACTAAAAAGTAATCCTTAAAGTAACTATGCCCAAAACTGTTAATAAGTGATTAAATAGTAATGACTGGCATTTGCAAGGCTTTGGATATGTTTTTATATCCTTTTCCAACTTTATGTAGTTCCAGTACCTTATTATGCAGGTCTTTTGACAGTTCTTTCTGCTCCCCATGGCTCAGGATCTAGCCTCCTCAGTACATCCACGTGAGAGCAACCAAACTAGACTTTTTCTACACAGACACTAAATGCAATTTAAAATGCCATAGGTGAAAGAATAATGTACCTGTATGTGTCACCTAGGGTGTCTGTAACAAGGCCAAACATCCAAGGGAATGTACATTTTTGATCAGGGCCATTTGGGTGAATAGTTGACAAAGTAGCCAAACAACTTTGTCATAATTAATGGCTTCATATGATCACTATCCTTACATAACAGTCAGATTTTTGAATGAACATTCATATTGTCAAAATCAATGACGAAATTTAACAATTTCTGTCAGGGTATGCAAACTTATGAGCACAACTGTATATGCCAAACATATTCCTCCACAAGATCATTCTAGGTTTTCTATGAAAAAAAATATTTTTAAGGGAATCACTAGTTTGTCACATTGTGAAGAAGCTCATTCATTACTTGCTGTTTGGCTACAATGTGAAGCCCCCCCCATGTACGATGTATATCTAATCTAAACATTCTGGTAATAAAACGCATTTTGCGATAGTGCCGGTCAGCTGAATACATGAGCGGTTTATCTTAAAGCACATACGCAGGTGCATGGCCATCTGTAGCATTGGTCATTGTGTCAACGAGGCAGTGATGGGATCAGACAGCTGCTGACTGCAGGCCAGGGAATCAGGTTACGGCAGAAGACCACTCGTCTGCTCCCTCTGGGCTCTTTACCAACCACTAATAGAAGGGCAAGCTGAAAGCTGAAAGTGCAGCGTGTGTCCTTGTGTCTCCTGTGGGTCTCTTTCTGCCAGTCTGTGTGGGACTTCAGTTGTGTTTTGTCATAGACGCATGCGCGGCTATACTCCATGCTCTGGCATTGAAGCATCTTTACATGAAACCAAAAGATCAGGAATCCATAACAGCAAGATGTCGTTTTAAATTAATTCCACATTCCCAGATTCAGCATCGCCAAGAGCGCCCTCGTCCTCTCCGTAAAAAATAAAAACATTCTCAATGTCCAATGTCAAAACAGCATTGTGATGAAATGGACACATGGACAATCCCTCAATTGTCTCCAAGGAGGCTTTACATTATCGATCGGAAAAATTCCAATACAGCTGTAAACAATTCTCATAGATTTGTTTAATTTTATTCAAAGAAGGGCAAGAGACATACACAATAAAAAAGGCAATGAGACGGAAATACTGAAAACATGAAAATTAAGAGAAAGAGATGGAGGTATAATGATAACAAAGATAATTTAATTGAGAGAAAAGATACAGAAGAGGGAGTGAGAATAGAAATAACGGGAGAGGGAGAATGAGAAGTAACTCACAGGCCCACTCTAGTGCTGAATGGCAACAGTAAAGAAGTAAATCTAACGCCCCACTCTAGTGCTGAATGGCAACAGTAAAGAAGTAAATCTAACGCCCCACTGTAGTGCTGAATGACAACATTAAAGTCGTTATGCTATTGATCTCTCCCTTTACTTTTCTGTCTGTCTCTCTGCCTCCCTTTCTCTCTAGCTATGTCTCTGTTCTTTCGCTTGTGGAATCCTTCTCTCAAAAGTGTAACTTCTGCAAAAAAAATATTTTCATCAGAGACATGATGCTTTGGAGTTAGTTATAGTATAACCTCATCCTTAGGCTCTATTGTACATAGCGAATTTGAGCCTGGAACACTTTTAACATTGGTTTTGCGGCAGGGACATTAAACATTATAATGATTACATATAAGATACTGCTAACTTTTGTCTGTTTAAATGGTGCACAGTCGCGTCAAATGACGCATCCATGCTCTGGTTTGAACCTTCACCACTTTCATTTATGCCAGTATTTATTCCTGTATTTCCTATAATGCGAAACACGCTGTCAAGCTAATGTTGGGTGTGTAATTCAAATAACTTAGCTACATGTTTTTAATTCCAAATATGGTAAGTTTAGCCACAGCGATAGCTAGCTAAAAGCAATTGCAACTGTGATCGAAACATGAAATTAGACACACTATGATTGATCAAAAGCATCAAAAGCAAGATATGTTGACTTAATTTTAAATTTATCTTAATGGTTTTAGTAGGTAGTACTGAACGATACAAAACCACGATTTCATGGCATAAAATATTCCTATAACAAAGCAACCTTTTTCTGTCATTGTTTAGATTTACTGAACAATATCTAACAGCAAGGCACAAGACTGTACAGAGGTGGGTGTAGTGGGAGATTCATAGTTCAACTTTACATTTTCATTGGCGCCGTGGATTTTGGGCGGTAGCTAAATCGGCAGCTCACTAGACCCTCTGTGAATTGGGCGGATGTGTCTGGGACGAGATTAGCTATAGTGAAACATATTAATTCTGGTCTTCTTCATTACAGTTCATGGCAACGCATTAAGCAAAATAACTTTATAGATGTAATTTCAACGTCAATTCAACCTCGACTGCTTTGAAGGAAAATTCATATTTTTATGTAAAAAAATGTTTTTGTACAAAAGTTTTTTCTGCCTCTGTGTTTCAAAACTGTATCACAATGTTGCTGTAGAACCACTTTATAGTACCCCAAACTAGAAGAAACTGTAATTGGGATTAGATTCAAAATCTCGCTAGTGAATATGTATTTTGCCACGAAAAGCCATAGAAATCAAAATATTTGTTCCAACAAAATTAATATTTATAGTTGTCTACTGTTGTGACTTAGATGAAGATCAGATAAAATGTTGTGACCAATTTATGTAGAAATCTAGGTAATTCCAAAGGGTTTAAAACCTATTTATTGCCACTGTATTAAACAATAGAACAATAGGCTCCATTGTCCAGCCCCATTAGTGTTTGTCAGTTCAGTTACACATCTTTTAACAGACTATACTTCAAATGGCACTACATGAGTCAACAGACCACAAACTAATTCAAATGCACCCAAACACCACTTAAAATGGTTCCAAATTGAAGGGTGTCTGTCCACAAAACATCAGTCTGTCCCACCACAGAAAACAAAAACATCTCAGAGCCTTGGTTGACCTGAGCTGAATTCTGGCAGTGACCAACGACCCAGTTTACTGCTGAGCAAGTACTACCAGAAGTGTTGAATCACACACAGAAAGACACCAAAACAGAAAATATGGTAGAAACATACAGGTTAGATACTACATTCCCTCACTTTACAATCTAGACGGTTATAGAATATGGAGAAAAGAAAAAAACCCATGTGAAAGAAACTTTAACATGATGCCACAAAAACATACTGTTTACCACAAAAGCACCACATGAGCTTATCACCAATTAAGTGCAGCTGCCTTCACCATGTGCTCCATGTGCACCATTGCCCAGGAAATCAATGGGAAACCATGGCCTGTCAAAAAAATGGCCCAGCAGTACTAGCCACTTCCATTAGTCATTTGCTTTATGGGGCCAAGCTATACTAAGTTAAGCTACTTTTCTATGAACCTGGCAATATTTTAAAACGTTGAATAGGCTTCTTGCAACAGGCTTCTTGCAACAAAGCCCAGGTGGATGTCAGCCAAGATGAAGACTGACTTATTAATTGTAGCTGCATGCCAAAGGTCTATTTGTGGATGCGAGAAATCTGCTGAGAAGTGTTTAAGACGAAATGTGTTTGCCTTTCTGACAATCTGTGCATCCGCCACTGGAACATAACCCAATTTCAAAGATAATATTAACTACTCCTTAGAAAACAAAGGACTAGCTTGTATTAACATTGAGCCTTGAAACTGTACGTCACTTGGATAAAACATGCAGTGACTTTTTTATTTTTTCTCAATTTTCTTCCCTCCCTGCCTTGTCGGCAGCTCCGCAACTCCTTGGACAGATCTGTGGGATGGCGAAGGGTGCCCACATGGTTCCTCCAACCATATGTCACAGAGCCACTGATTATTTTCTCACTGCTCATCCAATGCGGAAAACGTAGGTCAGATCATATATGGGACGATAACGTTCACAAACTATAATTCCGCAATTTAATTTACAGGCGCCCGATCTGCACACAAGGAATCGGCGGAGAGCAACGTCCAGCGACATGGCAGGATAGATAATCTGATTTATCTAACCCAAATCCTGGGCAGCTCTATGCCAACTTGTGCTGCCTTGTGCAGAAGGTCTGGGGAAAGTCAGAGGACCCATAGTCAGGCTTGAACCACTGACTATCATGGCGTAGACTGTCCTGCAATACAGCGACTTAGCCCACTACGCCATGCAGACACCCCACATGCAGTGACTTTTGAGATGACTTATGACATTAGAACTTTACACCCAGTAACTAATTTAAATCAGTAAGAAGCTAAACTGTCAATCTTTTGTTAAAATTACATTGTTGTTTTGTTACCTGAAGCTACTCTATTATGTTTCTCTATAAATGAATTATGCAGAGGGTGCAGATGTTTCTCTATAAATGAATTATACTGAGGGTGGAGATGTTTATCTATAAATGAATTATACTGAGGGTGCAGATGTTTCTCTATAAATGAATTATGTTGAGGGTGCAGATGTTTATCTATAAATGAATTATGCTGAGGGTGCAGATGTTTCTCTATAAATGAATTATACTGAGGGTGCAGATGTTTCTCTATAAATGAATTATACTGAGGGTGCAGATGTTTATCTATAAATGAATTATGCTGAGGGTGGAGATGTTTCTCTATAAATGAATTATACTGAGGGTGCAGATGTTTCTCTATAAATGAATTATACTGAGGGTGCAGATGTTTATCTATAAATGAATTATACTGAGGGTGCAGATGTTTCTCTATAAATGAATTATGTTGAGGGTGCAGATGTTTCTCTATAAATGAATTATACTGAGGTTGGAGATGTTTCTCTATGAATGAATTATGCTGAGGGTGCAGATGTTTCTCTATAAATGAAATATGCTGAGGGTGCAGATGTTTCTCTATGAATGAATTATGCTGAGGGTGCAGATGTTTCTCTATGAATGAATTATACTGAGGGTGCAGATGTTTCTCTATGAATGAATTATGCTGAGGGTGGAGATGTTTCTCTATAAATGAATTATGCTGAGGGTGCAGATGTTTCTCTATGAATGAATTAT
>JACXGM010001232.1:0-12681 GCA_016801145.1 Umbra pygmaea
TAGTGTGAGAGGTAGCGAGTTCCATAATTTAGGAGCATTAACACTAAATTACCTTCCACCTACAGTAGACAACCGGAAACGAGGGATGGACAATAAACCAAGTTCAGCTGATCTAAGGGACCGGGCAGGGCGGTAAGGGTGGAGTAAGTCAGACAGATATTGAGGGGCAAGACCATTTAATGCTTTAAATGTTAGCAGCAATACCTTAAAGTGGATGCGTGATGCCACGGGTAGCCAGTGAAGTTCATGAAGCAAAGGTACACCTGTTCAGCAGCTCATTAACACAAATATCTGCCAATCACATGGCAGCAAGTCGATGCATTTCGGCATGTAGAGATTATCAACACGATCTGGTGAAGTTTAAACCAAGCATCAGAATGGAGAAGAAATGTGATTTAAATTGACTTTGAATGTGGCATGGTTGTTGTTGCCAGGTGATCTGGTTTGAGTATTTCATAAAGTGCTGAACTACTGGGATTTTCCCGCACAACCATCTCTAGTGTTTACAGAGAATGGTCTGAAAAAGAGAATAGTGATCAGCTGTTCCCTGGGTAAAAAATTCCTTGTTGATGGCAGCGGTCAGAGGAGAATGGCCAGACTGGTTTGAGCTGATCGAAAGGCAAAAGTAATACAAATAACCACTCGTAACAACCAAGGTATGCAGAAGAGCATACCATTTCTAAATGCAACATGTCAAACCTTGAAGCAGATGGGCTGATGAGTCTCGATTTATGCTGTGACATTCAGAAGGTAGGGTTAGAATTTGGTGTAAACAACATGGAAGTTTGAATCCGTCCAAGCCTTGTATCAACAGTTCAGGCTGGTGGTGGTGTAATGGTGTGGGGGATATTTTCTTATCACACTTGGGGCCCTTTAGTTCCAATTGAGCATTGTTTAAATGCCACAGCCTACCTTTATGACCAAAGTGTACCCATGCTATGGCGCCATGTCACAAAGCTCACATAATCTCTAACTGGTTTCTTGAACATGACTACAGCTCACTGTACTCAAATGGCCTCCACAGTCACCAGAGCTTAACCCAATCGAGCACTTTTGGAATGTGGTGGAATGGGAGATTTGCATCATGGATGTGTATGATGCTAGAATGTTAACGTGGACCAAACTCTGAATGTTTCCAGCACCTTGTTGAATCTATGAAACTAAGAATCAAGGCAGTTCTGAAGGCAAAAGCAGGTCCAACCCAATTCTGCTATTTTTGCAGATAATAATGATTTTCTATAATACAATGAAAAAGGTTCACATAATTAGTCTTTAAATGTACTTTTTTGGAGGTGTGGCGTTTATTCTGTTCCTACACAAGAAGCAGAATGTGTCAGTTAAACAGGCCAACGTTAGCCTGAAATAAAAAAAACCTGATCAGAGACCAAACATCAGTTGTCAGCTGATTGGTACATTGAACCAAGAGCACATGGTGACCTCGACAGTAACATTTGACAACTGAAGAATGATTTCAATTATGAAGAGAAATCATATTCAACTGTCTAAAAGATCAAGAGTAGTCCAGGTGTGGGTGCTTGTTTGCTAAAAACTAAATGTGCTAGTCCACAACGTGACATCAAGGCTTCATTGACAGTATGTTGTGCAGAAAGTGCTTTCACTTAGTGCAGAATACAGAAAACTTCTGGAAAAATTTTCTATTCTGCTTTAAAGATTCTGTTCCCAACAACGCAACAGATGCTGAAAGGAACTATTGACACATACTTTTTAAGATGACACAGAAATGTTATAAAAACAAATTGAGCAGGCATTGAAAATTGCACATTAAACTACTCAATGTGGGATTTATACAAAACAGAACTTGAAAAACAGATTCTATTGGCTTAACATCAACCGACATTTTGAAAGACTGTCAGTAATTGCTCAGCATGTGTGTTCACTGAGCCAATGCATCCAAGCACTTGAACACCAAGGAGACCTTGGAGTAAATTTTGAGATTGACTGAGGGAGGCTGTTTCAGAACATACATACTATTTAATCTCTTACATATACCTAAAAAGTGTTGTTGTCTTTGATTAGTGTCTGCAGAGATGATACAAATCTTAGGACAGAGTTTTTTCAACTAAGTTTTTTTTTATCATCTTTTGCATTCCCAAATTATCCTAAGAATCATGGGAAAATGTATCTCAACTACCGGTATGTGAAGAACGCCTTCAGAACAGCCAGGTAAGGGAGATAGTAAGGACAAGATTCTCCGAACTTTTTGCTCAACATCTGATTGATAATTCATGTGAAAAACAGCCGTGTTTCAAAAGACATTTACACCAAATTGTTAAAAATTGTCAAATTTTAACCTTGGCTCTTCAAAAGCCCTGATGTCGCAGAATAACCAGGCTGAAGAAAGTATATCATGTCTGAAGACATTTTCATATCACCAGAAGGGATAAGGCCGTTTCAATTTCAAAATGTCTGAAATCAACTGATACAATTTGTATATAAACAGTTCCTGAAGTGTCACTGATATGAACGTACTTACCATTTACAATGGAACTTTGTTTTTATTAAAGGCTCAAACAAAACATTATCTTGTCAATGTGAAATAAATTACTTGAAAGTTGGCATAACAGGAACTGCAAAAATGTAAGTGATTGATGTTCATTCTAACAAGTGGAGGGTTGATTATAACTTGCCATAAGATGTTACTGTCTTCATCCCAACTATATACACTTGTAGGCATTTCTGTACTCTACCAAAGATGGTGTATATGTATTACATTTCATTTACATTTGAGCGACTTAGTGAGTGCATATGTGGATATGTGGGCAGTAGTGTTACTGGGAGCATTTTCTAATGGAAACAATTATTGGCTCAGTTGGAATTAGGGTCCAGGTTAGTTTAACAGAACAGCCTCAGGGCAAGCTGGTTCTGGACCCAGCCCGTGTCTCCGTTTGCCCTTTCTTAGCTGCTCGACCATATTAAGGGTATTCAGTTTGACCCACAGGATGTGACCTAAGCCCCGGTCTCTGATTGGCGTCAAAAGAGTTTTGTTGGGGGGGAGGGGGGAGAAGAAATACCTGGATTAGCGTCAGGGATCATTATGTTTAACATTCCTTCCCCCTCTCCATTCTGACCGCCCTGACAGACAGGTACTCTGACAGCGCTCCTACTCTAGGAACATCTGCACAGCATCTGCAGCTCAGCTGGGTGATCTTCTGTCTGCCTAGGAGGGACGGCCCAGTCTGGCCCACCTCTGTCTGCCGGGGAGGGATGGGGACTGTTATTTCTGTCTGTAGGTCTGATCTGTCTGTGTTTGTGATTGTGTTTGCTGTTGTGTGTGAATAATGTGTTTGTTCTCCAGTAACTCACTCTCTAATGTCCGTCTCTGTTGATACTCCTCCCCCAGCCATGTCGTCATACATGTTCATCTTAAAAATGGAGCTTCCTGCAGCCATCACAGGCTTCCTGACCCCGGAGTCCTCAGGGTATGTAAACACTTCCTGCATTATCAATTCAAATGAATAGACCTTTATTCAAACAAACCTCAAGCCTAGTTATTACGCCGTTCCCACTGTGGTTTAGCTTTCTGATCAGTTAACTATTTTTGTCCGTATGGTACATTTAATAATGTAGTGATCTGGCTGACACCGGTAAAGCACATTAGATCAAATGACAAATCTAAGATCAAGGCTGCGAAAGCTAGAGTCGGTTACTCATACCACGTATCAGAGATTCAGATTAGCTCACATAAAGGGAGATGTGTCACCAAACCAGAATACACTAAATCCCTGTCTGGAAGGGCTTGGATAGAAGCCTCAGTGTGGTGTTGTATAACACAGAGCAGCAGTGAAGGAAATGTACATCAGACTGAGAACCATTCATCAGAGCCCGTCAGCACCGTGCGTCCTGTCCTTCATGTGGGCCGGGCTGCCCTGACCCGCTCCCTATCCTCGGAGAACAGCTCACAGAGCAGCCCAAGAATGTAACTTCCATCACTTTATTACCAGACCCACTGAACTGAGCGAGAGCTGTTGCTGGTCTCTGCCCAAATCTGTCAACATTTGACTCTTCCTCTCACATCTGCTTTGTATTAGAGGCTCTCCCTCAGCACAAATCTCTCACACATGTTCCCCGGAATCAGAGCGATACAACGGGATATCAGTTTTGCCATTCTAATTACGGCCAGCGCTGAGGGAAACCAAACAGTGATGTTAATGAGCGGCTTTTCAATGTTAACACACGTATCGAAGCCCATTAAACACTAAATAAGCCAGTTGATTTATATTAAAAAGCATTTCCTCTTTGCAGCCTCATTTATCTTGGGATCCCAGAGTCAGTTGTGGTTTTATTTTCGAGTGTCGGGGTTGTGCCTGTAGGCATTTCTGTACTGCCTGATGTACCTTGGGGGCTTGTTAAAGGCCACTGCCAGAGAGATGCAGGGTGATGGACAGCTGAGAGAAGTTTGAGCTTCATTGACCAGATTTATGCTCGTCTCGGACTCTCTCACAGTCCCGTCCTGCATCTTGTCATACCTTGAAGTGTGACACGTATTTGAAGTATCCACCATCTTCATCGGGGAATCCAAACAGGGTGGGTCCTTGAGGTAGCCAGTCGTGAATTTGCTTTTTGACATCAGTAGATTCTGCCAAACCAGATCGTGCTATGATATAACTTGTGTTCAGCCGTCTTGTCCATGCTCAGGTGTGGGTGAGGTTTGGAACGGGGCCAGCATTGGATTTGGGGTCAAAATGGCTTTCTACATGTTATCCAGTTAAGGATTGTCCACCAAGTGCAGACAGAAGGATGATGGCACTATGGTAACCCAGGAGCTGTGAAACTGTCAAACCAGGGTCACTTGTTGTTGATGTGGTCAGAGCAGGTGCAGCTGATTCTCGGAGCCCCATAAACAGCCGTGGAGCCGGTTTGCCGTGACCCCGTCCTGCGTTCCACTGCAACCCCCTACACAGCAGCCCGCGTCCCCTCACCCCCACCCCAAAGATCTCCACCCCAGCGAGCCAACATGCCTTCCACATGTGTCACTCTTTCGTCCGCCCTTCCCCCGGACTCGCCCCTCCTGAATAAACCGCCAAGGCTATCCCTGAGCAAAGGAAAATATTATTCGCCCTCAGAAAAAAAGCCAACTGGTGAAATCTGGTCCCTTCTCACAGAGCGACAGAACGCTTGCATGTGAATTACATAATTGTTATGATTTGCAAGAGCTAAAGCCCTTAAGTTATACCACATGAGCAGGCCGTCTCGCTGCGTTTGAGCACGAAATGGAGACAAATTTCCAAGGCTTGTCCATTTCCAGAAGAGGAGGTGGAGAGATTAATCTTCATAAGACTCGTGTGGGAGGGGGATCATTTCTTAACACATCAACCTTTGTCTTTCTAATGTAATTGGTTTCACGTCTTCTGTTCCCAGGTGGGCCTGGTATGAAGATGGCCGGACTTTGCTGGTTTTGGTGACTGTGTGTGTTGTTCTACCTTTGGCTTTGCTGACCAAGATTGGTGAGTGTTCCAGTCTGGTGTCCCGGCACGCGGAGGGCCCTAAATCTTGATGAGCACAAGCTATTTTCTGCCTTTCTACCCTGCAGGATTCCTGGGTTACAGCAGCAGCCTGGCGTTTCTCTTCATGCTCTTCTTCACTGTTGTGGTGAGTTCAGGGCCTGTATAGGGCCGGTCTAGTGCCTGTAATAATGCCTATAAAGGGCCAGTCTAGCAACTGTACGTGTTGTGGTGAGTTCAGGGCTTGTCGTCTTCCTCTACAGGTTGACTTGTTACATTCCTCTGTAATCCATCAGGTATTGTCATTCTCTTGCAGGTTGTGGTAAAGAAATGGTCCATCCCCTGCCCTCTTCCAAGCAACGTGACCATCACCCATGTAAACATGACACAAATTGCCCTGATCCCTGTTATTCTAACTCTATCACATCCACACCTTACCCTGGCTAACATCAGACACCTAGTCCAAATACAAAACATAACATACTGAATAGGGGTACAAATGCATGTTACCCTAAGCTGGATTGGTCATGACTGCAAGTGATTGAGTTTCAGAGTGAGAGGCTTTTGTGTCCTACTGAGTCAGTTATAGATGACCAGAGAACAATGCAGTCTTGGGGCCAGTACTGAAGGGGTAGAAGCATCATTGGCTGTATACGATGAGCAATACAGTACTTATGATGTCACAAGTGCCAGGATGTGACCTTTCAGGGACCCTTCTCACTATACACAGTAAAAACGGCTGTGTTAAATCAACACCCTAAGTGTTAAATTAACACTCTTCAGTGTCAATTTGGACCTATATAAACACTGAGAGTGTTAATTTAACACTTAGGGTGTTGATTTAACACAGCCGTTTTTACTGTGTAAACATTCATGGATCTGTTTTTAAATTTTTGTTTCATGTCCTCCAAAACCAAAGACTGAAATTCAGTCAATAGCAAATTCTCTTGTATTTTAAGCCATCTTTTACAATTTTCAATTTATATTCAGAATATTTTGAAATCTGAAAGTAAATTGCTAAAACATTTCTGCGTTTTAACCTCTAATTGTCCAGATATCAAATACTTCGGAATCTGAATGTACACCAAAGCTCATTGTCCTTTCCAGTAAGGTATGTATGCATTGGCTCTAGTTGTCTACATACACCCTGGTTATGTATTTAATGTGTTTCTGGTAGAAGTTGGTATATTTGTAAGCTGCAATTAGCTTCATTGCAAATAATAGTGCATTATAATTTTATAGTTGCAGCTTTCCAGATCTTATCTGGATCTTTAGTAAATCGTACCCGTCTGTCGGTAGTTGTTAGTTTGTCACTGTCAGTGGTAACATTTTCCAATCATTAAGTGAGTGCAGGATTGTGCAGTGTATGAAATACCATGTTCTCCAGACCTGAGTCCCCATCAACAGCTGCCATTCCATGTGTGAATGTGCCTGCCCTATTAATCATATATGAGTGTGTGTGGGAGGGGAGGCGTGCAGAGTTACATGGCACACATGGTTATATGATGCAGACGCCATAATATATTGCTGCCAGGGCAGCCAGTGTGTTTGTGTGTAGTGTGGTGTTTTAATATATTATACATCTGTCTAAAACTTCTCACCTCAATGTTACATCATCACACCCTGCACTTTAGTTGGTAATGACTCCTACTATTCATATTATTACTAATACCAATACTACTACTACTACTACTAATAATAATAATAATATAACACCACTACACACACTGCCCTCTCTCCTCCATGTGTAACCCTATCAGCTGCTAAGGTGTTAATGACGGTGGTGTGGTGAATGATTGGTGTGTGTTTCAGAGTGCATACAGCATCCCCATCATGGCTTTCTCCTTCCTCTGTCACACTGCTGTGCTGCCAATCTACAGTGAACTGGACCGGTCAGTACCCAGCCTGTGTGCCCCCTCCACACCATTATACTGTACTATTTGTTAAGCAAGCATTATATATACAGTTTAGATGATAACCAAGCATCATCCAGTCTAGTTGTTAACGTAAATATGGACCAACCCACTATCTGGACGAGCTAACACGGCTCCTGCATTCATCATGTAGTTTCAGTATTGTGTGTGTGTGTGTAGGCCCAGTAGGTCGAGGATGCAGAACGTGACCAATGTGAGCATCTCATTGAGCTTCATGCTCTACTTGATCTCTGCTCTGTTTGGCTACCTCACCTTCTACGGTAAGTCCGTTCGATATGGGAGAACCTAGCAGCTCTGTTAAATCCACATTGTTTTCACCTTTCCGAAATGGTTTACCTGACCAGTCGTTCACTCTGACAGGTCACGTGGAAACAGAGCTGTTGCTAGGTTATGCCCACTACCTGCCCCGTGACGTGCTGGTGATGGCTGTGCGTCTGGCCATTCTCGTGGCGGTTCTGCTCACGGTGCCGCTGATCCACTTCCCCGTTAGTGCTGCTGACCCCTGCTACCACCGCTCTCACCCTCATCTCAGCTGCTTTCATACTCTCACCTTACATTCACTGTTGCTTTCGTCATTTGAGCATTACCAAAACATTTCCCGAACATCTGTCTGACAGAATGATTTGACGTTTATCAAAGGAGTTGTGTTCATGCCATTAAACTAGTTCTGTCCTTCAGGCACGCAAGGTTTTCGTCGTTCTGTTCTGTGGTGACGGGGCTTTCTCCTGGGCCCATCACATCTTGTCTACACTTCTGATCCTGTCTGTGGCGTTGTTGCTGGCCATCTTCGCCCCTGACTTCAAGAATGTATTTGGGGTTGTTGGTATGTTGTCATTCAATGATCAGCTAAATGGGTTTTGAATGGTTGGGTAATGTTGTCCTGTTCAGGGTGATGGGGTCTTTAACATGTTGCTTTTGTTAAATATTTCATACTATTAACTTGCTGGTTTGAACCGTTAAGGAACGATTAAAGAACATGCATTATAATAGGTAAGATGAAAACAACATATTACTTTATTTGCACTGGTAGCCTGTTTACATTTGCATTAAGGCACACCCAGGTTAGTGGTATATGACTTATATAACATAGCTAAGGGCTGTTTCCAGGCACTCTGTGTCATACAAAAGAACAGCCAATATCCTTGGTATATTGGCATTAATAAACTGGATGGTTTGCATCCTGTATTCTGATTGGCTGATAGCCATGATACTGTATACCGTGGGTGTATGACAATTGTTTACTTAGCTGTGGTATATTGGTCATAACACACCCCCTGTGCCTTTCTGTTTAAAAACCAAACCACTGCTATATATAAGATGTACGGTACCTGTTGTGTTCCAGGATCCACCACCTCCACATGTCTGTTGTTTGTATTCCCTGGTGTGTTCTATCTTCGGCTCAGCAAACAGCCAATCAAGTCCCTGGACTCTGTTGGGGTAAAGCACACCACCCAGATTCCCCTAAAAGTATACTGTTCTGTTTGTGAAAACTCCCATACAAGCATTAGTTATTTAATCTGCTAGAAATGACCGGTAATGTGATAGCATTGTCAGTATATCTCAGTAACCCTGTGACCCCCCCCCCGTGTCTGGCAGGCTGTGTGTCTGCTGGTGTTCGGCCTGTTTGTGGGAGTGCTCAGTCTGAGTGTCATCGTGGTCACGTGGGCACAGAACCCCTGATCAGAACGGTGTGGCCACACCCCCCACATCACTCCTCCATGGTGCCTAATGGAAAAATCATGCCAAAGTCAAGATTATAGTATTCATTTATAGTAATCATTGATGAATTATTTAGTAGTAATAATAAATACTAGCAGGGCTGCATAACAGAAGTCAGGTCTTACAGTCTTATAGACTCAGTCATGTGAGTTTCATCAGCTAGGCTACAAAACAGAACTGTAGGACCACAAAACAGGAACATAGAACCAGAAGATCAGATCGGTGAGTGACGTCGGTGGTTCTTAAAGGGCTCCTGGAGAGCCATAGCCACCTGAACCAGCTCACCTGTTGATAACTAATATAAAAATAGATTGACGGGTGCTAGCTCTTGGATAAATAAAACACAACCACTGCCCTGAAAGATTCTGAATGAACCCATTGGTTTATGGGACCAGTCTGAACATACAGTTGTATTTGAAATCTACAGATCATGTTTACCATTTTACGGAAGTCCTGCAGAAAATTAACTCTCTGTGCGTGTTTGATGTAGCAGTCGATTTGAATATTCAGACATTTACTTATTTCTTTAAAAAAATCAGTGTAGAAGCTGATCATACCTATAAAAGTTTATCCAACTGTCTTTTATGAGGCCCAGTAAACACAATCTCATCATTAATGCTAGAAAGCAATCTGACATCTCTGTTCCTCACCTGTTTAAATGTGTTGAGCACACCAGCAGACTCATGGGCTGACACAATATGAAGGTGTAGCCATTATCTTAGTAACTGTAATTTTGCACATCTATTTCATGGACTTTTACTGGTATTTGCCTTGTTCCATTAATTGTTATGGGTATTTTTTCTATTGTAAAAATTTCTGTCATCTGCTGAAAATACTTGTTGATTTCCACTTCTACTAAAATCAAATGGAAAATTCCACCTGACCAAATCACAAGTACTTTCTTGTTCATGACAATGTATTTTTCATTATGAATATGAACCATGCTCATCACATCATTCATAATACTTAATTGAGCTGAGCTTTCTTATTGGTGCTCTACTTGTTGAAGACTGGTTACCCTTAACTTTGATGTTTTAATGTTACATAATAAACACTAGCATGCTGAATACTTAATGACCAATATATTATTTCTGACAATGATTTAGTGTTCTGTTTGTTTTTCAGAATGTTTCTCTATGATGTTTTGAATGAAAAATGTATTATAAACTCCTATGACCAGTGTTCCCCAACGTCAGTCCTTTCGAGGACCATGCCCAGTACTCTATTTCGTCTCGTACCAGACAATTACACCTGATAGATATTCTCATCTATATTTTAATGAGTTGATGAAAGTGTGTTGAGGACACAAATGTGTGGCGTTAGTAGTACTGGAGGATTAGGGTTGGGAAATACCTCTGTAGAGCGCCTCAGGAATCCACCATAGAAACATGACTACACCAAAACCTTTTTACTGTCTCACATTGACCTCAAAGTAAAATATTCAAATGATAATCATTGTGAATAAGCCTTAATCCATTATATGATACTGTATGATAAATGTAATGTACTATTAAAAAGTGAAATTGTCAGTGTTTTATGTTAAATAAAAGGGAAATGTGATTTGTATAATTGACTTTGGTATTTTAACTGTGGCCTGCTGTGATCTGTTTTTCTGTGGAATGATAATCACTCTCGCATGTATGTTCATGTGTGCACGTGTGTGATTGACAGCCCCAGTGTTGACATTGGGACAAACTATACAGTGAAGGGTTATGGGTTCCTATCTAATGAAAGCCAAATGCCCAGTCAGTTTCCAGTCATGATGCTGTTTGGATTGCCTCTCTGGACCCTATGGTCCACTGCTGATTTTAATCGGAGGAGTTAGGCACACCGGTCACCGTCCTGAGCCAGAGCGCTCACACCCCCAACCAGTGCTTTGGAGGTTCCTTAATCCAGGAAATCTTCCCAGCCTCCCCCATATCACACAGCCTGGTCCTGGAACAGGGAGAAGGCCTAGTGACTGAAAAATAACATGGCAGATGTATTGTCAGGGGAGGACGCACGGTGAGTCATTGCAGAACTATTCTGGAATGGCTTTGCTCCCTCAGCTTGTGGTTTATTTCTGGTCCACCTCATCAAGACTCCAGTGCTCTGACAGGCTTTACACCCCAGACGAAGCAATATATTGTACACCATAGAAATTAAATATAGATTCCATTTCTATGTTGTACACTCTCTGATATCCTCCTATCTGCCCACTAACTACACAGTAGACAACTACACTCTAATCAAACAAAGATTTGATTAGAGTGTAAAATCCTTTGAGTCAATTGTCTGTGATGGTTGCTTAGAGTGGCTTTATGGTAAAGCACTGCGGGAGGAACATGGTCTTTTTGAAACAGTAACAGATATCATGAGTTTTATGAACCATTGCTTTCTGTCATCACTGTTGAGCACGTAGCGTCCCCTGAAATGGGCAGTATCAAGAAAAGCTCTACGTTAGGGATTGTGTCTGACGGAAGAACCAGTATTTTGGAAACTGACACTTCCTCAAGCTCTGCATAAGAGCGCCATCTAGTGTTTGCCGAGGTCCTCAACTCCACTGCCACTTAGCGACCACTTGTTGATATGGCCTGCTTCATTTACGTAAAATTAACGCTGGTAGGGAGGTTTTCCCCATGTGTCTTTAACAGAGCGAGGGATCGGTTTGTTAAGTCATCTCCCCCCTGGCCTGTTTCCAGCACCATGACAACGCTTGTCGCGGTCTGAGTGGGGAAGAGGCGGCGTCCGTTAATGAACCCTCGTTGACATTATACTCTGAGAAGTGTAGGTTGTGTTCTTAAATAATAATGTAGTCAGAGACCACAGGTAGCAGCACGAGTCCTCTTCAGTGTCACTACTTTCACTCTTGTGCGTGTGCATGTGTGTGTTTCTGAGCGCAGAGAATGCGTGTACTGTATGTGTGCATGCAGCCCTATTCAAGTATACTCTAGTCCTTGAATATAACTTACTGTTCTAAATGGTGTATTCTAGTTTGATTAATTTTTTTCTCAGGATTGAGTAAACATTTAGTAATCCAACATGGATAACCTGGTCCACACACTATAGCACACAGTGAAGTGTCTTAAGGACTGGACACTTTCTCATTGTTTATCTTTAAAACATGAAAACGCCTGTCCAAATTAGGGTGAAGTCAGCTAAATTGGGCCATCAGGTAAAATGGGCCAAATAATGTTGTAGCATCAGATCTTTTAATATCTTTACAGCAAATAACAATAACTGACCTTGCATTGTTGCTTAAACACTTGTGGACTTGTAAGAGTTTTGATTGGTCTGAGTTTTCTTGGCAGGCAGGGCAGAAAAATTACATGCATATCTTATTCGATGGTATTATAAGCCCTTTACCAAAAAGTGGCCCATTTTTGCTGACTTCACTCTACAGTTTTGATATTTCACTTCCTCCTGCTGACAAAGTGAAATGGTTCTCTTGTTAAAAAAAAGGTTGGCATGCACTAGTAATTACTACCCTAAATCTGCAAATAATCTTACATGCGTTCAAGGCAGGTATAAATAGGGCAAGATGTTTTTTCTTAGTCACTCTGTCCTTGTTCTAACCCCTCATTGAT
>JACXGM010001232.1:18098-31247 GCA_016801145.1 Umbra pygmaea
TGTCTGTCTGTCTGTCTGTCTGTCTGTCTGTCTGTCTGTCTGTCTGTCTGTCTGTCTGTCTGTCTGTCTGTCTGTCTGTCCACTTAATGTCACCTTCCACCTTCAAATGAGCCCCTTTCATTTTATTTACTGTAACCAGCATCATCAACAGCTGAGCGCTGACGAATACAGACCTCCATGGACGTTGAAATATGGTCAGTCTATATCATGTAATTCTGTTTTATACATTTGGACAACAAATTACCTTCCAAAAATAGAAGCGGTTATAGGTGAGTACTGCAAAGTAACAATTAGTACAAGAGAGTATGTCTTTAGATTAGATGAGTGATACAGTAGATTACATGATATACCTAGTAGTGGACTAGTTATGTAGAATATGGGTCAGTGCAGCATCTTCAGTAGGTCACGGCATTGTGTTTGTGTGTTTGTGGCCTCACAAGTGGCAGGAAGAAGCCGTGTTTGAAACTTTGACACTTCCGAGCTCGCCCAGTGTTGCTCCAAAGAGGCAAGGCCTTGAGTGCCAGTTTGACTTGGAGAATGAATACAAATATAATAATAACTAGATTTGAACTTTGCAAGTAAAGTTGACTGGGGGCTTCAAGTAAAAATTTTAAGAATGTTGTGATATGTTAGTTGGTGCATTTTATGTATTTGTAAGGTTGAGCTAAAATGTCTGGAGTGGGTGGAGTAACTAGGTGGAGTTGGTGGAGTATGTGGAATAACTGGGTGGAGTGGGTAGAGGAACTGGGTGGAGTTGGTGGAGTATGTGGAATTACTGGGTGGAGGAACTGGGGGGAGTGGGTGGACTGGTTGGCGTAACTTGGTGGAGTGGGTGGAGTAGGTGGAACTCAGGTCAAACTCAGGTGCTAACACAAATTTGAAGGAAATCCTAACATAAGGGGTGTCTACATTTAGGGTTTTTTCATTCGGAATTCAAATATTACTTTATGTTCTGGATAGGATTACTTTAACGTACATAATGTTTGAATTTCAAAATTGCTAATTTTACTCTATCGAACCACTATTATAATATATAAACACATATAAGGGAAATCATTTATATTTACTGAGCTAAATCAAATTTACATATTTATTAACTAGTGAACTGCATGAATATGACTGGATACAATTACAAGGAACATGAACTTTGTTAGGTTGCACATGTCCTTTGATTCGTTCATGGACATCAGCCTGCTGGTCTCCTGAGCCTGATCCCTCCATCTCTCTTTTCTTGTGAAACGTGCTGAGCAGAAGCCTCAGTCACCATTTTAACAACCCTTTCAATACTTTGCGTGTGGCAAGGCCAGTCGAGCACCTCCATGGGAGTGTTGAAGTCTTTCACCTTCGAGCTAAGGGGGAGGTGTGAGGTGGCTCTGACACCTTCTGACCAGATGATTAAGTCACCGTTGCTATAAGCATCACAATTGATGTCAGGTGTTCTTCTGGTTCTGACAGGGGAGTCCCCAGCTGAGTCTCTGGGTCTCCCTCTCCCCTGATGGCCAGGATTCTTTCCACCGCCTCAATCCTCTCCCTCTGATCCTCATAGCACAACAGTGTTTGGAGTATGGCTTCACTGTGGGCATACCAAGCAGATCTTCTCACTGTCAGCATCACAAGGTCCAGCACTTCCTTCCTCTCAGACTTGAGGCAGTCCAGCTGAAACAGGATGTGCCTAGGCCCTTCAATCCAGGAGTGCTTTACCTTCACATTGAACCAATATGGATAGTACACGCCAATGATGAATTCAACAATTAATTCCACATTCTTTAAGTTCTTTCCTTTAAGTCTGTGCTTTGACACCCAAAGCATGAGAAGTCTGTTTGCTGTGGTGAGCCAGCAGCTGTGGTTCACTGTTCCAATCTCCACCAGAGCCAACTTGGCAGGAAGCACTCCATCCCTGACTGCACAGACAATGTTATAGCCATAGAGTTGATCAGTTGAGAGATCTTGAATGACCTTGTCCAGCAACTTGATCAGTGGAGAGCCAACAGAGATCTGGGTGAAGTTTGGATTAATATCATAGTCTCTAGCAGAGCTGGGCCAATAGGAGCTTTCCTATTGGCCCAGAATACATGTTGTCTGACTGAGTAGGGCCATCGAGGTCAGTAGTGAGATGATGCAGGGGTAGTTCACCAGTGTGCAGGTTGCATATCAACCAGACCAGTTCTCCCCATGTGCAGCTCCAGCTTCCACATTACTCCAGCATTCATACCAGTGTTGACATTTGTTAAGTCTCCTCCAATGGCTCACAAGGTCTTATCAAAACCTTTCTCTTTTAGCCAGGCAAACAGGACATTAGCAATCTGCTCAGCATGTGGCTCAGGGCCGGTTTTAGCTGGGGTAAAACACCAGTCGCCTGGCAACACTATAGTATGCCGGCAACACAAACTGATTTTTCGTTTCAGAATAATAGTGCTAATTTTAATTCATTGCAATAATCATTGTGAATTCATTACAACGTAAGTGAATTGATTTAACATGTTTTAATCAACTTTTCATAAAAAATCGTAACAAATACGTTGTACACAGAATTTGATTGAATATATTGTCAGTGTCTCATGTGAAAACACATTTACATTTGAAAAACATTCACTAGAGTCTGTTTTATCCAACAATAGACTCATTTTAGCAACACATGAAAATGGACCCACTACCTATCTTTGCAATGAATTAACAGTGATTATTGTAATGAATTACGAGTGCTATTATTTTGAAAAGATTAATCAGAGTTCATGTTGCCGGCATAATATAGTGTTGCTAGGCAAACAGTGTTTGCCCCAGCTAGAACTGGCCCTTATGTGGCTCCTGCTTAGTTGCTGTTTCTGGGGTAAAGTGGAACAGATTCCTGCCAGGCTCACAAGCAACACTATAGTTTTCTTTCTTGATCTTTGCAAGAAAAGATTTGTAACCGCCCTCAGCTTCCATTACATAAGTCCGGTCAAACTTCTATCAAAGAGCATGCAGAAGATCCCCCCCTGCATTTTTCCTCACCCAGCTCTCAATCTATCAAATTTATTTTATATATCCCATTTTATAACAGCAGTTGTCACAAAGTGCTTTGACAGACACCTGGCTCTCTCATCAACTTCTCCTTGTTCTTATCAATCACTTTACTTGTGTTGTCTTCTGTGATGATTCCTGCATCAATCAGGGCTGCGGTTGCTATAGCTGCAGTTGGCCTCAGCCCTATGCCATACCTTACACTAGCAACGGCAGTGTTTGGAATCTCATAATAGTTTTTTGTACCTTCACTGCAGACTCTGGGTCAGTTTCAGGGACAAACTCATTTTCAGCATTACTTATCTTCAATCATATATCCTGATCAACAGTATCTCTCAACATTTATCCTGGCTGCCTTTTCTGCTGCAGCATTATCTTCCTTGTTCCTTCTCCTTTTCTCTGCCTTCTTTCCCATCTGCTGCCTTTCCAATGTACTCACCTGTCTATTATGCTCTGGTAGATCAGGGCCTCCCATTTGGTTGGGTCCTTTACTTCCAACCTTCTCTTTCTGTCCCTTGATGTAAGCAACATCTTTCAGATTAATTTTATCTCTCTGCTGCAGAAAGTTACATGTGGGCTTGGATCCCACAGCCTTCACAGCATTTCTCCTCATAACTGCTAATCTAACACTTGCATGTTAAAATATCAAATAACCTCTCTAACTTGACCATGAACTACTCTTTGGTATCAAGTTTCCCTTTCCAAGAGAGATCTTCACTGCCTGATTCCAGACCTCCTTGAGCTTAAACATGATAGTCATCTTTTCATTGATAACAGTTGGCTTAAATAGAGCATTAGCTTTGCTCACTCACCAGCTGGTCCACTGGGTAGTTCCTCTTGTCACCTTCACATGGCTGCCTCAAGTATATGCCATACCTCAGGATATCCCTCACAGTTATCAGTTCAGACACCAACAGCTTTCGCCATTTCCCAACAAGATTACTCAAATGAGAACTTGATGTCTTTTTTGTTTTGACTTGATTTCTTCCACAAGCAACTATTTTATAAATCAATGATGTTCTCACTCAGTCCCTTCTCTTCAAGAACAAAATGGCGGACTGGACTCAACAAAAGATGCTATTATTGCTTTTGCAATTTTCTGACTGAATTGGGGCTTAACTTTTGATTACTTTGAAGATGATGCCATGTTGTGTCTGGACAAAATGAACAGACAACAACATTGTGTTTCACAATGTGAAATATCAACACATTTCCTGGATCCCCATTTCCCATTAGAAAATTCAACCATCTTTAAACCATAGGTCAGATTTTCTAAATTAAAATGTGATTTCTCACTTGATAAAACTCCTCAAACAACCATATTATTACAATTACTGAGCTAGATAGTACAACAAATGTAGTTAATTCTGAAAAAATGTATGTAACAATATTCAAATGCAGATTGATATACATTTATTTGAACACCCCTTTCAAATGATTTCCCAAAAATTCTGAGTATGGCCTACCCGAGTGGAGTAACTTGGTGGAGTTTGTGTAGGAACTGGGTGGAGTGTGTGGAAGATCAGGGTAGAATTTGTGGAGTAACATGGTGTAGTGTGTGTGGGAACTCTGCAAAGGAGTTGGAGTAACAGTGTGGAGTAGTTGGAGTTGGTGGAGTAACTGGGTGGAGTGGATGTAGTAGCTGGGTGTAGTGGGTAGAGTAACTGTGGAGTTGTTGGAGTGGGGGGAGTAACTGGGTGGAGTGCGAGAAGTGGGTGGAGTAACTTGGTGGAATGTGTGGAGGAACTGGGTAGAGTGGGTGAAATAACTGGGTAGAATGAGTAAAGTGGATGGAAGAACTTGATGGAATGTGTGGAAGAGCTGGGTGGAATGTTATATATATATATATATATATATATATATATATATATAATATTAAGTTGCAACAGCCTAAATTAGGCTGGACAATAGAACGCTTTCAAATTCACCCTGAGCTGTGAAACGGCCATTGAACACTGCGTGAGCTAGAATACGAGCGCAAGGCCATAGCAAATTAATTTAATTGAATGTTCGAACAGCCTGTTTTGCTGGGAATGAAGCTTACAATTCCATTTTACTAAATGGCCCCAACAAAAGTGTACATTTTTATTTCACACCTACAATCTGTTTTAAGATGAAAGCGAAAAATTACACTGTAGTAGGAAGTCAACATCTGCCCCTCTCTGATGTCAATTGCGTTGACTTTTGGGTAACGTGGAAGTATAAAATATATCAAAATTAATTATTAGGTTTAGTCGTAAAGTTTTAAATAAATGCCTAGCAACTGTATTTTTAATACTTATTCAAAAAATCATATTAATATGAAGACTATATTTTTGAGCCTTTGCTCACATCGTAATCGACATTGTAATCCTTGATGGCACTTTTCCAACTTTGTTAGTGTAACACAAGAGAGATAGACAATGGTGAGTGGTGGTGATGAATCATTGTGGTTCATTTACCAACAAAACTAGACAAGTCTTGCCTGTTATTATTATTATTATATTATTTATCTCAGAAAGTAATTAAGATAACATGACTCACATTTCCTAAAACAATTTTCTTTACGTGTCAGGAAACCATTGTTTTGCTCGTATGTGGTACACCCTTGAAATTACTAGAAATTACTGAAACTTCAGAGGGTCTTTGTTCTTTCGAAACTTTAGATATGTCCTGGTTCAATTACAACAAAAATGACTAACATGATTTTAGTTCTACCCAACTCATATTCTATTACAACAAAAAACATTGATCTCTAAAATGCACTCTCAATTCCAAAATCAAAAAACATGCATGTGCAAACTGTATGTTATAAAAGAGTTTTCTAAATGTTAGTTTTGCTTGCAGGCTTCACAATGTTACTTTGTCCATATAGTCATATATTCGGTTGCAGAGGCAGTTGTGGAAAAAAACTCTCCTCACTGTATTCAAGCAGCTGCGGATATGCACCCATCTTGCAAAATAAACAAAAAACTAACTTTTTTTTCATCATTATCAGTTATCATTTTTTGCATTATACCGCAATATGTACCATGACACTCAAATCACAATACGTACGTACCGTTAGGGATGTCACATTATGCAATAAATCAATTAATGGCATTATTAAAAATTAGCTCAATAACTTCTACGGCCACAATTTCTATTTGCATGCTTGTTTGTTTTCATCTCTCCCTCTCTACCAAAGAGACTTTATTGTTTTGCTTGTGTGTGGTTTCTATTCAAGTGCACTTTTTTTAACAGAGACTGAGAGTCTATTTTATTTATTGTTTTTGGTTGTTTTGTTCATTTATTGTGGATATTTAAAATGTTTTCCAGTTCCAGTGTTGAATATTCTTTAGAAATAAAGGTTTATTGATCTTTGAAAAGGTGTACCTGCATTATTATGCCATAATCACTATTAGATGAAAATGGTCTCCGAACGACAATAGTATCGTTTACCGCAATACTTTATGGGACAATTTATCGTCCAGTGAAATCTGTTATCGTGACAGGCCTACAGTACCACGACACAAAATCCCAATACGTACCTTACCACAACACTCATCAAAATACTCAGCAAAGCGTGGGTTTGGCGTACTGTTACACCCCTAGTTGACTCCAGTAGTAATGGAGCTCCTCAGCAGCAGAAGTTGTAGGTGCTGGTGATCTTGGTGTCTGATGCTGATGTTCAGCAGTATTGCGCAATAGTAGAAGGGTGTTGCACAATAGTTTTAAAACCATTTAAATATTTCAAAAAGTAAAACAGATATAAAAAATCTGAATTTAAACATCCTGGTCAGGTATGTACTGAACATGGTCAAGGTTAATTTTTTTCTCTCACTTAAGAACTGTCAGAGGTGTTAGCCATGGAATAATAATAAATACAATAATAATCATAACTAGAATAAACATTTACAGTAGTGAATGTGGTGGGCTTGAAGGAGGAGCAGAAGGAGAAAGAGGTGAAGTAAGAGGTACAGTAGGAGTAAATGGAGGACTAGGATGCACAGCAGTAGGAATAGTCGCATGAAGAGAAGGGATGTGCAAGAGAAGGGATGAGCAAGGGTCATAGGAGGAGATGAAGGAGTGAAGGGGGTGAAGAAGGAGCAATAGGAGTAGGAGGTGTGCTAGTAGACCAACTAAATGATTTGAAGTGTGTTTGGTGTTTCTACAGTGGCCGATTGAAGAAAGATTGGTAATGAGTTAAGTAATGCTAATTATGCAAATTAGATTAATTAAAATAACCAGAGATGATACACATTGAAGAGCTTTAAGTAGCAAGTGCCTAATCTTCTGAAACAGTTGGTGTGTTCTCAATAGCTTGAACGGTTCAGGAGATACTGTTTCAGTGTTAATTAACATTAATTATGGTAATTGCAGTAATTAACATAATCAGAGATGATACACAATGAAGAGTTTTAAGTAGCAACAGCCTAGTCATCTGAAGCAAAGTTGGTTTGGCCTCAATAGCTTGAACAGTTCAGGAGATACTTTTTCAGTGTTAATTAAAATAAATTATGCTAATTGTATTAATCGTATTGAAAATGATACACATTGAAAAGTTTTAAGTAGCAACAGGCTAATCATCTGAATCAAAGTTGATTTGTTGCCTTTAGCTTAAGCAGTTCAATAGATACTTATGATGCAATATGCACCAATCATAAAAGTTTTTTTGTTTATAAACATTTAATAAAACTCTAAGTAAGGATAGTCTTACACCTTGTAAATTGGTCGTCACATCTTAATTGATCAAGAAGCACAACCATTTTGATTACAAATGACTACTCGTCTGGTTCTCATTGAAACCCATGTAAATTTAGGCACATTTTAGATTGCAAAAGTAAATATAGGATCAAATATCTAAATAGAAGAATCTCGTGTTGGATCATACTGAAAATGTTGACATTGGTTCAGCATTGATCACTTAAGGGACATATGTGAGTTGGTTTCATATCAATCCCTTAAATAGTTTAAGCGGTAGAGCGTGGCGAATAAATAGAATAAAAATAAGACTATGAACGAAATCTATAGATAAGAATAGGAAGTATGTCAAAGATCTGAACTAGGGACTTTGCTTCGAAAGAAGCCCCAGTAATAATAATAATAATAATAATAATAATAATAATAATAATAATAATAATAATAGTAATAATAATAATATATCAACCTGCAGCAGAGAAGCGTGAAATTGTATTCAATTACAGGCTATTCAGGATACGAAAACGATTCTGTCTGTGTTGGTTGGTTTAGATGGAATTACCCAGGTTACATTTTGCCATTCCTTTTCACATCATGTCTGTACAAGGCAAGTGATACCCAATGCACACAAATCCCATAGGCTTCTTTCACCTCATTAGCAAGGTGGCATATTAGTGGATTACTGCCTCTGCGTGGTTTTAGCTTGAACATGTCAGAAAAGCATAAGACACATCAGCAAGGTCAGAAACCACACACGCCTCTGCTGTGCTAATGTGCTAATTCTTTAACTCCCTAGCAGTATGTGATGCATTGCACTGTATGGTGTGCTGGTAACCACATCCAGCTAAAGGAGACTTTGTGCCTTGGTCAGTAAAAACTTTTCACTGGAAATAAAACTGCAATCTACAAGAGATTCACATTTCTGCTTTACTTTTGGCTGTGAATAGAAAACATGAGCGATTGTAACCTGAAGCTGTGCAGAGTGGATGTAGATTTGGTATCAGTCGTGTACCATGAAGTTCAATGTCCCGTTCCTCTATTATCTTTTAGTAATATAATACAATGGTCTGACACGCTTCCACTGTTTCACGTAGCCGAGAAACAATTAATGAACTGCTCGCTCCAATTGAAATGTAGAATGACTTTTTTTAAATGTGCAAAGCTTCCTTATTGAACTAACCTGTAAAGGCACAGTGAAGTGCAGTGAGGTTCTACAGACATTGCTATAGTCTGCCATCACAACTTCACGCTTTGATACAGGCTCACTACGGCTATGCTTTTGCATAGCGAAACAGAATGTACACTCATGGTCCTTTGTACATTGTTAGTTTCAAAGTACTTTGGTAGGTGTAAATTGTGAAAGCTGGTTGTGAGTGGGTGGTTGGAGTAACATATATAGACTGTGTGATTGGGAGTAGGGTACAGGCCTCTACACGCCCACACTGTTCCACCACAGGGTGCTTCATGCTCACGGGCCCCAAGTCCCTTCTGGTCTACCTTATTTTACTGTCTTTTTTGGCTTAGAGCCAAGTACAGCACATTTCTCAGAGCCATCTGTTTTCTTCTAAAAACCAGTACAATGTTGCATAATGTCTTCAAACTGTCTTGGTTGTCGACAGGAGATTTCAATAATTCTGTGTTTTTGTAAGAGTTTAGATACGGGGGCTCATTCAATTTTTTTTCTCCATTCAGTTCTGATTCACACTGATGTTATAGGAGTTCTTTGTGCTCCAAAAGATTAGGGTTTATCAATCTGTTAGATGCAAATTCAGTAGATGCATGTTTACGTTGATAAATAACCTTACCACATGAAGGGGTTTTAATAACCCTGCAAATGCTTTGATTATAAATTTATGGTGACAAACTCACATATTAGCAGTATGATTTGGTGGGATTCTGGCTCTGTCCATTTAGTAAAGGAACAGTAACGAAATGCATGCATGTTTTGGAAGTGCCAAATATTCACAGAGATGGTCTGTCAATTCAAGCTGTTTAAAAGTAAATTAGCCTATACACACCGTTGTTCAACATGTTGGTTATTGATAGATTAGTATGTTGCCGGCTTTCGAATACAAAATCTTACATTAAATAACAATTTATCTTTTTCTCCTTTACCACACAGGTGAAGCAATAGAGTATCATATCTGTTGTAAAATAAAAACAGTACTTGCCTATTTATGCAATTAAGTTTTAAATTAAATTGCTTTGTATTGCTATTTTTCTGCTATGATTACAGTATAGAGGCCTTTGCCGCAAATGTGGAAAATTCAAAGTGTATAGATTGTTTGCATGCATGCACCTTTGATAAATAATCGACGAGACTCAAGGTTTCATCATAAGTGACACCTCATTCTTTTTTCAGACATCTTTGAATAATCTTAAATTAGAGTATATATTTAACAACTTTTGGAAAGATTCTGTTTGTCAAGTAAATATAAAAAAAGTGCTTATTTAGTGCTTATTTTGATTTTGTACAGTTTGTTCTGGCACCTATTTTGAACATTTTTGCTAACTCTCGCACACTATTTCTCTTTCCATCTCTGTTTGCCATCACCACAGTAAACATTCTAATAAAAACGATTAGAGTTAATTATTTTGCCCACCAATATAAGCTGCCATGTACAGTAAACGTGTGTAATTATCCTACAGTTTAAGTCAGAAGATTACATTCACCTTAGCCGAAGACATTGAAACTCCATTGTTCATTAATCCTGACATTCCATTCTAATCAAAAATCCCTGGCGTAGGTCGTTTAGGATCACAAATTTATTTTAAGAATGTCAAATGTCAGAATGATAGCAGAGAATGATTTATGTCAGCTTTTATTTCTTTCAACACATTCTGAGTGGGTTATAATCACACACTATGTTTTTGAACTTACTTAATTCAGTCTCATCTAACACACTGTTCCTTCAAGAAAGCACCAATTTAACAAGTTTTCATTAAAGTAATATAATTCAGTCAGGGTCTGTTCAGTTGATCAGACCAATTTCTTACAAGTAGGCTTGTATAGACAAACTGCCTAAAGGTGACATGAGGTCAGATTACTCAGTAGTTAGGGAGTCAGACTTGTAAGCGATTCCCAACCCTGACTGCGCCAAATGTCGTTGTGTTCTTGAGCAAGGCACTTCACTCTATGTTGCTCAAGGTGGATTTCCCTGTTTTCACTGTAGGTTGCTATGGATAAGAGCATATACTAATGCATTGGTCCTCAAACCCTTCCATGGAGGCCCAAGTGTATGCTGGTTTTTGGTCTTTCCCTTCAATTAGAGCATAATTAGGACCTAGACTGCCAGGTGAGGGGAGATCCTAACCAATTAGTGAGCTACTCCATCAGGCTTGTACAAGGTAAAAGCAAAAACCTGCATACACTAGGCCCTCCATGGAAGGGTTTGAGGACCACTGTACTAATGACTAAAATGTAAAATATAAAAAAAGGCAAACCATTTATTCATTTTGACTATTCTACTAACATCCTCGTCCTAACAAGTGTTGTTGTTTTAACAATCCATTTGTATTCCTTAATTAAAGCAGTGCAAAAATGTAAACATGACATTCTCAGTAATTTTTCTCGGGGCTGTTAAAGGTAAACCTGTCCCCTATGAAAATATATATGTCTGGGCCCCCATCTTAAATATATTGATATTCATTGTCTTCGAATACCAGATTGTTTTTTGAAATTGTGTCTCACTAACTAATTGAACATCTATGCCAAGCTATTTCCTCCAAAACTATATTGAACAAAGCTAGAAAAGCAATTTCAAAGTAGTTACTGAGTTACAGTTGATATAAAGACATCAGTCTGAGACAAAATAAAAGCATCTTGCAAAAATCTCACTGATGTTACAGACCAGTTTATGTGGATATTTGTGAAAATTATGTATTGAACAACAATAGAAATTCTATATTTACACTGTTACCTCGTGTATATGTATTCACATAATTAATAACACTAATGTAGGACGTCATTGAAATAGTTGCATTTTCTGTCTATGTTTGTTTGGTATCAAAAGTTAAAAAGTAAATACCTACATCATGCACCACTAACATGGCAGATTCTTGTAGTATGTAAGTTAATAAACCAATGTTTCAAATAACTACAAAAACAGGATAATGAGCCACAAGAGTGGAATAAGTGTTGACCAGTCTTTCCTACTCATTTGCCTTACCTCTTTATCCTGGTTCATTCTCTTATTTGTTAACTGCTACAGTACTTTTATTCTGTACTTCTGCACTACCTGCCTCTGACTGGCTGGGAGCACTTTCTGCAGAGGAGGATAGGCAAAAGCAGTGTTGATTAAAGTGCACATTATGAGAACTAAACCATAATTTGTAGCATATGGAATTATTTGATTCTGGAAAAGCCAAGGGATTGACTCTTGGATAGCTATCCAATCTGTGTCATTTGCACTTAAATATTTAGTCACATTCAGCACTAAACATATGTTTTGAATTGTATACACCAATGTTAAGAGGAATATCAGATTTAAAACGATGTGTAACTTGTGTATCAACTCTTAATATTGAGCCAGTTAATGAAGATAGCTACCCAGATCAGCTGAGAAAAGGCCACCGTTCGTTGATCATTCTCAGCGCGATGTAGAGTACACAGCATACATCTGCGCGTCGCAAACTAGTTCTCCTGTTCAACAATTTACAAAAGTCAAACTCAAATGCAGTTATGGAGTTTTTGACCAGCGAATGTGTGCAAATGTGCATTTTGTCCGTCATTAAAACGGCGCCGGTGTAACACCGGCGGCATCACATTACATTTTCATCAACAGGTTACAAATACAAACTAGTTTGTTGTAGCTATATGGGCTCAGTTTTTCCTGTTGTAAAATACATTTGGCCAAAATCTCATTTTATAAAAGATGAAATGCTACTGTATGCACAGGCTATTTAAGTTCAGGCTATGTATTGGCCATAGGAAATGCTAGACCTCTCTCTCAGCTCAGGTCCCACATGTCTCAGTCACGACATCAAATAAATAAAATATTGCCTTTAAAGACATAGTGTTTAGTACTTATTCAAACAACAATATCTTTTTTACCCTTGCAAAACTTCGTTCAGTTCCTGTCTGCTGTGCGGGTGCTGCGGAACTTCAGTACATTTAATTGTTTTATTGAAGATTTAAAAAACACACCACCACTAAAAAAGGGCACTTTAGAGTATAAGCGCAAAAAGGGCATGTGCTTTGCACAGGTTGAGCCCTACCTGTGCACGGGCCTGGTTCCCTCACAGAACTGGTGTGACTGAGTCAGGTTTGTAGGCCTCCTTGCTTGTGCATGCTTTTTCAGTTCTGAGTTGAGGCAGGTTTTTATTTTTTTATTTAACCTTTATTTAACCAGGTGGGCACGTTGAGAACAAATTCTCATTTAAAATGGCGACCTGGCCAAGATAAAGCAAAGGTGCAAGTACAGACAGAGTTACACATGAATACAAATACACAAGAATAACACAAAGGGTACGATAAGGGGGAAAGATAGA
>JACXGM010001232.1:31347-57491 GCA_016801145.1 Umbra pygmaea
TGTTTTACATACATACATACATACATACATACATACATACATACATACATACATACATACATACATACATACATACATACATACATACATACATACATACATACATACATACATACATACATACATACATACATACATACATACACTTGCCCCTTCAGGACCTGTAGTCATTCATTAGTCTTTACAGAACACACACAATGCCCTCTACTAATCATACAGTCTGAGGGACCCAGTTTTACTTCTAATATCTGTAAGTAGAACTTCTTAGACTGAGGCTGGCTGAGAGAGGTCCAACTGTATAGTCAGCATAATGCTGAAATCAGACACTGTTTATGGATAACACCCCACACAGGATGCATGTACTGTGTTGTGAAGAGAAACAGCCTTTTGGAACACCATATTTAGCCTTGGAGCAATCAGAGAACTCGCTAGCCAGATAAACAAAAGTCCTACCTGCCGGTATGTCGACTGCATCCATATTTGATATTGCGTTTAGAAACAGAGACCCTTTATGTAATCCTCTGGTTTGTGTGTAGCTCAGTTAGTAGAGAATATGCCATTTACAGAGCTAGGGCTGTGGGTGGATTCACACTGTGCAGAAATTATTCTCACAGTTTGAATCTACATTGGAGCTTGTTGAGGGGTTGTTGAGGAGGTTCAGAACAAAAGGAGAAGCAAAAGGACTTCCAGATTTGAAAGAGAATGAGAATGGGTCTCTGTCTTACTTGCTTTCATCTTGGGGACCTCAGTGATTTACAACCATTTGGTCTTTACTCTGTTGCATTTGACTGTGATGTGTAACAATAAAGTCACTTAGCCTTTGGAGTCCTAATGAGTTTCAACCCTTAGGCCTCTTCCTAGTTGTAACGAATGTTTAGGAGTTTCCGGTGCGTACTAGTGCCTGACCTGTTGTTCATTAGGACACTATTACACACACAAGCAAGGAGCCATCATCATGCCCAGGGTAATGACCAAAGTCCTCCACATGGTGTGAGTTAAGCAAATCTAGAGTGGGGTTTAACTGGGGGCTAAATACTACAACTGTCTAAAGGAAAGGAAATCTGAGGGCTATCCTAGAAAGAAAGCTTGATCTACTCATGTTTTCATGACGTTTCCCAGCTTCAGTTAAATTCACATTTCAGTTCCGGCTTCACATGTAATATCGGGATAGATATTGCTGTCTGTGGCTAAATCTGTCTGGTTTATCAGTTGCATATGCATGTCGCACATGGGCGGTGGAATGTTCAAGCCAGTGCCAGTCATTTGTAATGGAACATTTACGTGGTTTAGTATACATATCAATGCGCAATTACCGTTTATCCCCAATTCTAACAAAAAAATAATTTCATAGTCATACAAATGTTTTACTGTTCGTTAAAGAGACCTTCTGCGATTCTAGGCGATATCTAGAGCTATTAAAGTTACAAAGGTTTCCAAAACAATAACAAAAGGATGTTTCATTTTGTCTTCCGTCAATGGCGTCATATAACCTTTGACTGCTGTAGTTGCTTTAAGTTCCAGGGAACCGCCAAACATAACGTGAATAAAGTTATAATATATATTAACAATACATTACTTTGTCAGTGAACATTTTTTCTGCCAGAGACGCTAGATTGGAAGGTTGTCATTGACGACGATAACTAAACCCATGATCCCACGCTACTTCCCGATGTCATCCAAGTACATCTTTTGCTATTGTTTTGATTGAGAGACCCTTAGCAGTCAAAAACAACATATTGGACGATTAAGGCCTCTAGGTTCTAAAGAATGTGAATTTAGGTGCCCTAGAGCTGAAACGGGACTTTGTTTATTTCTCTGAAGTGTCTAGGTTAGAATTTTCTCTCTTGTTCTCCTGTGTTTAGGGGTTGTGCTTGTTCTGCACACTCATTAGACGTACTGTAAGTGTATATTTCAGGTTTGATTGACATCTCTTTCAATGGGACTTCCCCTACATTAGTAAACCATACATCACACATTTGTTGGTATTCCTTGCCTGGCGCTCAGTAAGGGAATGCCTACAATAGCCAAGGAACACAGTCGGGTTTCAAGCTAACTACGGTAAGACATTGATTCTACTTAGATTGTGTATACTACACATCTGGATTAAAATGGGGAGGCAAAAAATAGTTTTGGAATTACAAACATTGTGGACTGTATCTTTAAGTCTTTAAAGTGCATCTCCGTGCTGGAGTTTGTAGTGGACTAAGCTCCCAACTCCGGAGCACCCATGCTCCTTGGCGACGGGGGTTTGAGCCTCGGCTCGGCTTGACTCTCTGTACCCTTCCTCTCTGTCTCCCCCTACCTGTCTCCCTGGCATCTGCTTCCTCTTGTTCTGTCAATTAAAAAAAAAAAAAACATTAAAAATCTTACAAGTAAATATCATAAATAAATAAACTGATGCATGTCATTACCAAATGTGTAATAATACAGTTTTTTTATTTTATTTATTTAAATAACATTTGATTAATAAATTATTAGTGATCTTCCTCAAATTAACAAGATGATGACTAGGGGTGGCACGGTTCACAAAACCCACGGTTCGGTTCATATCACTATTCATTATTCTTTTAATCTTAACACTCCAGAACTATACTTCAGCATATGATATATCCACAATTTAGGATACAGTATTAAAAATAGTTATATCATGTACAGTAATGCACAAACGGAATTTGACTCTAAGCACATTATTGGGACCATCTCTGAGGAAAGCTAGGTGAGATTTTGATACAGCAAGAGGTAAGACGTTTGATGATTTCAACAAGCTTTTCATTAATTTGGCCAAAAAATGAGTGTGTATTGCGATTTACGGGAACTTATCTGCTTTTTTAGCACATGCAGATTGAAATATTACGGAATAACAATTGAAAAAACTTACTTAACTTTAACAAACTGCCAACTTCACAGTTCCTCCGTCGAGGAGCAGTCGGCTCGCCGCCTCTTAAAATCTGACAAAAATCTTTTAAACTGACCTTTGTCGATCTGAAATGAAAACAGATTCACCAACTGTATGGGCTTTTTCTCGCTAAAGATGTTTTCAGAAACACGTTTCGGTGAGCTATTTTCATAAAATATGAGCACGCTCATCCCGCTTGTCATTTCTGGTAAGTGTTTTCAAGCGTAACTCTCGCCAAAATGCAACCTAAGGTTTTTTTATATTTTTTTAATGTACACGAGTCAAACCTTCATTTAAAAGCATAATTAGGACGAAAAAGCCACTTTTAAGATTTTCCATATTTTTGGTTTCGGTCAAATCGCCATTTGAATGGGAGTGATAGGGGCACTAATATGATAGCATCAAAATTGCTATTTTTAAAACACAACATTAAACTTTGCTCGAAGTATCACCAGAGGCTGTAGCTACACATTAACTTGACATTGAGAACATTGTTTGTGTAAACAAGAGTTTACTAAAAAGAAAGGTTTTGTACAACTCACATTAGCAGTTTGTGATTCTGGTGGCTCCCATTTTGCCAGTCAAAAAGCGTCGATCTTCGAATCTCCATCTCAGATACACACTAACATGCATACAGAATACTAAAACATGACCCAGAGACTCACACCATTTCCAGGTCCTCTTTAGGAGTAACAAAGGTAGACTGTATATATGATTATAAGTCTGCTTAGTTGTAGTGAACTCTTACAGATGTCTTCTCTCTCTCTTTCTCTGTCCCTCTCTTTTTCTTTCTTGATCTCTCTCCAGATATCTGTAGGCTTAAGGTTTGCTGTTCAAAGATTGGATGATGCTGGTCCTCACATCGACTTTGACCTACAGATCTACAGGTTATACACCATCATACACACACATAGACACACAGACCACTACAGAAAATATGATTACAGTGCCTTGCGAAGGTTTTCGGCCCCCCTTGAACTTTTCGACCTTTTGCCACATCTCAGGCTTCAAACTTAAAGATATGAAACTGTAATTTTTTGGTGAAGAATCAACAACAAGTGGGACACAATCATGAAGTGGAACAAAATTCATTGGATATTTCAAACTTTTTTAACAAATAAAAAACTGAAAAATTGGGTGTGCAAAATAAGTTAATACTTTGTAGCGCCACCTTTTGCTGCGATTACAGCTGTAAGTCGCTTGGGGTATGTCTCTATCAGTTTTGCACATCGAGAGACTGAAATTTTTGCCCATTTCTGCTTGCAAAACAGCTCGAGCTCAGTGAGGTTGGATGGAGAGCGTTTGTGAACAGCAGTTTTCAGTTCTTTCCACAGATTCTCGATTGGATTCAGGTCTGGACTTTGACTTGGCCATTCTAACACCTGGATATGTTTATTTGTGAACCATTTAATTGTAGATTTTGGTTTATGTTTTGGATCATTGTCTTGTTGGAAGACAAATCTCCATCCCAGTCTCAGGTCTTTTGCAGACTCCATCAGGTTTTCTTCCAGTATGGTCCTGTATTTGGCTCCATCCATCTTCCCATCAATTTTAGCCATCTTCCCTGTCCCTGCTGAAGAGAAGCAGGCCCAAACCATGATTCTGCCACCGCCATGTTTGACAGTGGGGATGGTGTGTTCAGGGTGATGAGCTTTGTTGCTTTTACGCCAAACATAACGTTTTGCAGTGATGCCAAAAAGTTTGATTTTGGTTTTATCTGACCAGAGCACCTTCTTCCACATGTTTGGTGTGTCTTCCAGGTGGCTTGTGGCAAACTTTAAACAACACTTTTTATGGATATCTTTCAGGTAAATGGCTTTCTTCTTGCCACTCTTCCATAAAGGCCAGATTTGTGCAGTATACGACTGATTGTGGTCCTATGGACAGACTCGCACACCTCAGCTGTAGATCTCTGCAGTTCATCCGGAGTGATCATGGGCCTCTTGGCTGCATCTCTGATCAGTCTTCTCCTTGTATGAGCTGAAAGTTTAGAGGGATGGCCAGGTCTTGGTAGATTTGCAGTGGTCTGATACTCCTTCATCCTTGGGATGTTTAAAGCTTGGGAAATCTTTCTGTATCCAAATCCGGCTTTAAACTTCTCCACAACAGTTTCTCTGACCTGCCTGGTGTGTTCCTTGTTCTTCATGATGCTCTCTGTGCTTTCAACTGACCTCTGAGACTATCACAGAGCAGGTGCATTTATGCAGAGACTTGATTACACACAGGTGGATTCTATTTATCATCATTAGTCATTTAGGTCAACATTGGATCAACATCAGAGATCCTCACTGAACTTCTGGAGAGAGTTTGCTGCAATGAAATTAAAGGGGCTGAATAATTTTGCTTGCCCAATTTGTCAGTTTTTTATTTGTTAAAAAAGTTTAAAATATTCAATAAATTTCGTTCCACTTCATGATTGTGTCCCACTTGTTGTTGCTTCTTCACAAAAAGTACAGTTTTATATCTTTATGTTTGAAGCCTGAAATGTTGCAAAAGGTCGAAATGTTCAAGGGGGCCGAATACTTTCGCAAGGCACTGTATGTCTATGAATACGGTTACCTGAAGGTCCGACCGAGATACAAGGAATATTAAGAATGCACTTTCGCTGCGCTCAACCTGAATATGAAATTAAGTCATATCTTTCAAGGCCAATAAGGGCTTGAGTTGACCTGGAAGCCCCCCTTTCAATTAAATATTGGCTTGACCCTAATCCCTCAAGACATTTGGTTACTTCTGCAATGTTTTTATGGCTACAGTACCGGTATAGACTTTTTATAAAGATTTGCACACAGGGAAGGTATCAGAAATTAAAATAGCAGAGAAAGGTGACTTCACTGCCTTTCCGTTACCACTTATTTTTAAAGATATTTTGTGGTGTTATTTTTATTATTTTTATTGATAGAAATGTCAGAAGTGGACACCCTTACTAATGATGGAGGTGGGATAATGGTCTGGGATTGTTTTTCTTAATCCAAAGACACAATTCAAAATTTTGTTTGATTGTGCAAGAATACAAATAGAATATTTTATTTTAATTTTTTTATTTAACCTTTATTTAACCAGGTGGGCACGTTGAGAACAAATTCTCATTTAAAACGGCGACCTGGCCAAGATAAAGCAAAGGTGCAAGTACAGACAGAGTTACACATGAATACAAATACACAAGAATAACACAAAGGGTACGGTAAGGGGGAAAGATAGAAAAGTGCAGTTGAATGTGCAGTTGAATGCAGTTGAATGCAGTGTACAGAGTAGCAGGCAGATACAATGTAATAAGTTAACACTAGTATGACAGTGCAAATGGTAACTGTGCAAATAACAAATAACAATAATGTAATTAATCTAATATAATGTTCAAGTCCGTATATACACAAAGGTGCTTATTTGGAAAATACTAAAGTAACGGATCAGATAGGGAAAGGTAGTGTACATGTGAGGGGGGGGGTCAGCAGGTGCAATGGTTGGACAGGAGCTCTGATAATCGAGATTTAAAGGAAGTGAGGGGGACAGTGGTCACGAGTTTCAGAGTCTTCTGTAGCTCGTTCCAATCGTTAGCTGCGGCGAACTGGAATGAATCTCGGCCAAAGGAGGTGTGGGCTTTTGGAGTATATAAGTATATAATCCCAATCCTGAGCCCAAGGAGGTTGGACCTGCCCGCACACGTGGGACAGTAATTCCTTGCACCCTAGCATGTTCTATGGATTGGATCAGCCACATGTTATTGTGCCAATAGGGACCCTACAAGAATCAGTGATAGACCCTCCAAGCGCACCATGTGCAGCCTGGGTTGGATCAGGTAGACATCCAAGAACATCCATGCCTTAGCAGACAACTATTCTTCCATGAAGTGCAAAAGGCGTTTGTTTTTCTGAAATCCCTCACATGTTGCAGAGAAGGCCTGCTCAAGTTGAAGGACTGTTTACTCAGCACCTGCTGGGGAAAAGCAACTCCATCCAAAGAAAGCAGAGAACTGGGTCACAAGGAATGTTCCCCATAACTTCTTGTTCTTAATGCTACCAGGGAAAACCCACTGGGGCCAATGGAGGAAAACATGCATGAAGCTTGCAATGTTTCTAAGACAGAGCCCAATACTGCATTTGTGGATGTAGTATTAACCCTTCATGTGGCGTTTTACTAAATGGCCTAAAGGGAAACCTGAAAAGCTGTGACATGCATACCTGAAAAAAAGGACTTCATTGCAATTATATTGTTTTTCTGAAAAAAGACCATTAAGATCTCAGGAAGTCAGATGGGACAAAACATTGACTCTTATGGCCCTATTTTAACAATCTAAGCGCATAGCGTGAAGCGCATAGCGTGAAGGGCATGGCGCAAGTGCACCTTGGGCATGTCCAAATCCACTTTTGCTATTTTGACAGCAAATAAAAAGGTCCATGCGCCGGGCACATGGTCTAAAAGGGTTGTACTAAGTGTCTTCATAAATTCATGGGTGTGTTTTGGGCGTAACATGCAATTAACCAATCAGAGATTCATCTCCCATTCCCTTTAAGAGCCAGGCGCGTTTGTACCTTACGGGCATTGCTATTATGACGGCGGATTTGCACCGTAATATTTTTGTTTGTAAGCTTTTGCATGTTTGTGTGCTGCTGCGCTTCCCTGTGTGTGTGCAACAAGCATAGTGTGTATGCACTGTGCATACGCCTAGGTGCAGTTGACTATTTTGCTGTTAAAATAACAATGAATATAATAGAAAAATACAATATATAAACTGGACATGGTGCAGTTTCTACATTGACTCATGTGTCTTTTACAGTTCAAATAAAGACAACTCCAAGAGCAACCCAATCAGTCTGACTCTCTCTATCTTGGCCCGAGCACAGCTTGATCTGAGGGGGTAAGTGACATCTCAGTTATGTAGCTAGCTATAAATGGTTCTGGTTTATTAGCTAGCATAAAAACATACATTTTCAGTAGGACATCAAAGCTATTCTGAAGGTAAACAACCAAATTCCTTATAGAAACATGAACTGATGTAAGACTACAAAGCAAACTTTGTATTATGGATTTTTGATGATAAGTAAGTTGGCATAAGTGTATGTAAATTGACACATGATACTCTTGCATGAAAATATCACAACATTAATGGAACACACACACAGACCCACAAACATACACACACGCACACAAACACACACACAAGAAACACACACGCACACACTTTAAAGCCTGTACCCTGGAGTGACTTGGCGGCGGGTAAGACGGTTATAGACACAAACAGACTAAAACCTTTGGGGGGGCTGTGGGGACCATGGCTGGAGAATGAGATCCAATCGGCTTGGGGTGTGTTGTCTTTGGCAGCGTAGTCACAGTGGATTGATGTCTCTCTCTCTCTCTCTCTCTCTCTCTCTCTCTCTCTCTCTCTCTCTCTCTCTCTCTCTCACTCACTCTCACTCTCACTCTCACACTCACACTCACACTCACTCTTATGGTCTCCAGGGTGTCTCATCCATCTCAGGTGGTTCTACCATTTCCTCGCTGGGAGCCCAAAGACAAGCCACTCAAAGAGGATGATGTAGGACCCCAGATCACACACATATATGAGGTACACACAGCTTTGGGTTCTGGCTGATCAAAGGCGGCCTGCACAGTGGTAATGGAAATTACTGTCACAGAGAGAGACAGAGCCTGTGTGTTTTGTGCGTGCACACGTTTGAGTTGGTGCATGCAATTCTTAGTGTGACCCATCTGTTGTAGCTGCATTGAAGGAGAACCTCTGCTGGATCTCTGTTGTGATTGGGGCTGCAGTGGTGCTGTCCTGCGCTCGGCAGCTGGTTGTAGTTAGGGAGGCCAGAGTTTCTGCTGCCTGGAGCCGTGGGCCCATGTCCTGTTTGGGTGACGCAGCATCACCAACCTCGGAATTAATGACTGCGTGTGGAAAGAGATCTCTGTTTATAACCTGCCTCTCTCTCTCCTCTGTTTCTTTCTCTATTTCTCTATCCATCTCCCCACCCCTTCATTCATCCTCCTTTTGTCTCTCTCAGCTCCATAACTCTGGTCCCAGTAGTATCCGGGAGGCGGAGCTCCAGGTGGGCTGGCCCTCACGGTTCCGTGAAGAGCACCTGCTCTATGCTATGCAGGTTCTAACAGATGGACCAATCAGCTGTCGGAGCAACAGCAGCCTGAACCCCTTGGGCCTACAGGTAACAATATGGACAACATACGCAGTGTGTGATTGCAATCTGTAGTATTGTTACTGTTGGAAATTCACCTGCAGTATTGTTACAGTTTGAATTTTTTACTGTGGGGTTGTAAATAATGTTAATATAATATTCTCTCTCAGACCTCTACAGCCCAGGACACTCCAGAGTTATTAGGCTTTCTGAGGAACAGTAGCTCTCCTCACCGTAACAGACGAGCCACCAGCACGGTACAGGCTTCTAACAGCAAGACCCTGGTACTTAAACGAATTCTCCTTGATTTTCAACAGCATTTGACTGACAGTTTGTATGGTGTTAAAACATGTGGGATATATGAACTCTGTCTCCCTCCGTCTCTGTAGAACTGCAGTAACATCATTTGTCTAAGAGTGGTGTGTGTGGTTGGGCGATTGGACCGTGGTCAGAGTGCTGTTGTCAAAATTCGTTCTCGACTCTGGGCTCACACCTTTCTCCAGGTAAACACAATCCTCAAAACATATAGTCGTATGCAAACGTTTAGGCACCCGTGACAATTTCTGTGATTTTCATTCATAAATAATTGGGTGTTTGGATCAGAAAGATTTCATGGATTTTCAAGGACACAGTAATCAGGGCTTGACATTATGACTTGATTGGCCACTTGTCCTACGGAAAAGTAAGTCTATTTTTTACTTGTCCAATAAAAAAAACTACTTGTCCGAAGCAGACTTTGTTATTTTTTATTAACATGCATGTCTGTATTTCTGGGAAACAAGCAATAGGCCTACATTTCTCTTGTGAGGTGAAAAAGGTGTAAGGTGAAAAGGTACATTTAAATACCCTTGTATTCAGGAAGGGATTTTTGTAATGGCACTAAGGTCATTGGTCAGGTCATTAAGGCCATCTAGAATAGCCAACTCAATTGCTCTTAAAAGCAGCAATTCAGTTCAATGTTGAAGTGCCATCACATTTACAACAGGGCCTCAAACTAACATTTTGGTCACACACTGGCAAGTACTACTATAGTCTCTCAGATTATTTAGTCAATGTGTTTGGCAACATTTTCTCATATAATTGATATATTCCCAGTTAGATATAACATGGTATACTGCTGCATATATTTTTTTTACTTCTATGACTGAGACATAAGATTACCATGGTACAGAATATATCTGTCACTTGCTATCTTCAATCCATTTTCTTTTCAAGCAGTTGCAGTTCAAACTCGTATCCAAGCTGGGAAATTAAGCCACTGTGGCTGGTGGATGCCCTAATTTTACCAGGCAATATTCCTGACTCAAAATATATATAAGAAAATGCAATAGTATCTTCTATATTGCTTCAATACATCAAATTCATTATTTATTTGTCTTGGACATGTTGTGAAGACAAGTCTGTGAGACTAATGATTTTCAGATGATTGACAAATTGTGCTAATCAGTGTATTGGATGTCTTACTACTGCTTTTAGTTGGCTACTTATAGACGTCCGTCAGTAGGTAGTTTCACACTTGAGAGGTGTAAATCTTTACTGTTGTAACCTATTCCACAATACTTGTTTAATCAGCATTTCATTCTACAATTGTAAATTCATTTTATAATAATCTGTTTGGAAAACTGCTGGGATTACTAATAAAATAATACAAGCATTGGTTTAATTAGCTCCCATCAAAATTGCAAGCAGATGCTTATTCAGCAATGAAACCAAACATGATACAACATGAAATATAATAAGAAACCATATTATGGCAATGTAAGATACTTGAGTTAAAATCAGTTATTAATCAACTAAGTTTGCACTTGAGAACTTGGACAGCTTCCCATTACATTTGTGTGTGCGTGCGTGTTTGAGATTCTCTGGTCAAACGAGAACGCCTCATATCAGAATCCAATCATGAAGTCAGACTCAACGAACACCACCACCCGTGTTTACACCAATGAGCTTTTAACATTCTGTGCAATGTGCGTGAAATGGTTACTTGTTTGAAACAAGTAATGCTTAATGTAGCCTAACAACATATAACAAAAACATATTATTCTGTTTGAAAATTCACCCGACACAGTTGCACGGGAATTAGGCTAAGTCACGCGCAATGCTTCTGAATTCTCTTACTGACAAGCGCTCACTCCATTTTGGCCATCGTTGTCATGCGCAGTTGAATGAAAGAGGCAATGTTTTCAACCAACTATTAAACGTCAGTAACAATATGGTATTTTATGTGTAAGCAATAAATCACAAACTTTATATGTGCATAGTTTTTGACTTTTTTGATGAAGTATTAACAGCGAATGAGCAGCACTTGCAGTGTGAAAACAGTGGGGCAATAATTTACCAAAAAATTCACCATAATCTACCAATAAATTCATAAAAAAATCCTCAAATGTGATTTTCTGGATTTTTTTTCTCATCTTGTATCTCACAGTTGAAGTGTACCTATGATTAAAATTACAGGCCTTTCTCATCTTTTTAAGTGGGAGAACTTGCACAGTTGGGGGCTGACTAAACACTTTTTGCCCAACTTTAAGCAAAACTGTGTTTTAGAACATAAGATAAAATCACTAGCATACATAACAAACACACCAGTTTCTTGTAAAAAAAAGTCATTAATATTTGATTAGTTTATGTAGCTCAATCAATGTACAGTGAACCCTCGTTTTTCGCGGGGGTTACGTTCCAAAAAGAACCCGGCGATAGGCGAAATCTGCAAAGTAGTAACCTTTATTTTTTTACAATTATTGACAATTAAATACTCCATAATACATTGAAACCAAACAACAAAACCTTTTTACAGGCCCAAGCATTTGTTTAACAAATAAAAGTACTGTATAAACGTTTTTTTTACAAATAACTACTGTACTGTAAAATTATAATTTTAATGATCAATACGAACTGAAGGCTTCAAATTGCGGAGATCAGCACAGCCTCACCGCGACCCGAGTCATTAGATTAGAACGGGAGAAAATGAGAAATGATTATGAAAAAAACGCAGAAAGTTTTGTCGACATTATGGGTTTTAGAGAAACTTGTAATTGCAAGAGAATTTTCAAAATTAAATTTGGCAAACTGTTTTACGTACGTGTATAAACCGCAACGTTATTGACACACAGGTAGAGAAGAAGCAGAGAGACTGTTTAGCCAATCAGAATGCAGAACACAATGCACGAAGCAAATCCGCGAAGCAGCGAGACGGTGAAAGGTGAACCGCGTTATAGCGAGGGTTCACTGTATTTGTTAAATTACAATTTATTTTACTTGTTCATTCAGACAAGTGAATCTACAAGCTCCCTGTCCAACTACTTTTTTTACTTGTCCCGGACAAGCCTTAATGTCGAGCCCTGCTGTAATATATCGGTAGTAAAATGAGGTTAATTGGATTAAGAGAAAATGTGCAAAATGCATCAAAACGAATTTAGACAGGTGCATACATTTGGGCACCCTTGTCATTTTGTTGATTTGAATACCTGTAACTACATAGCACTGATTAATTGGAACACACAATTGGTTTGGTGAGCTCATTAAGCCTTGAACTTCATAGACAGGTGCATCCAATCATGCGAAAATGTATTTAAGGTGGCCAATTGCAAGTTGTGGTTCTCTTTGACTCTCCTCTAAAGAGTGGCAACAGGGGAGCCTCAAAACAACTCTCAAATGACCTGAAAACAAAGACTGTTCAACATTATGGTTTAGGGGAAGGCTACAAATAGCTATTGCAGAGATTTAAGCTGTCAGCGTCCACTGTGAGGAACATAGTGAGGAAATGGAAGACCACAGGCACAGTTCTTGTTAAGGTCAGAAGTGGCAGGCCAAGTAAAATATTGGAGAGGCAAAGGCGAAGGATGGGATGGCGATTGCTCATCCAAACACCCAATTATTTATAAATGTAAATCCTAGATATTGTCAGGGGTGCCTAAGCTTTTGTATTCAAAAATTACTGTAATTAAGTTAATAACCCCTCAAACCAGAACAACAACAATGGGCTAATCTGAGAGCTGTATTTGATCCCTGGTATCACATTGACTGTACCTCTGCGTCATTCAAGGCCATGCAGAATAATATATAAATACTATTTCCATTGTTGTATTCACTCTGTTGTTTATTTCATTAATATAGACTGTAAAAGTGCACTTATAGTGGTATTTTTGGCATGGAGTCAAGCATTGTGATAAATGGGGCTATAAAGGATAAAGTCAAATTCACTTACCTGTTCAAGGCCAATGTAATTATGTGTGTATATTACATGATATATTTCTATTCTTGTTGCAGAGGCGTAATGATCCATACATGCTCAACTCCACTGTGTCCTTCAAAGTGACGGCCCTGCCTTATCGCATTCAGCCTTCCTCTTTACCCCAACAAACATCTTCAGTAAGATACCCCTTACACTGCCAATTACCCCAACAAACATCTTCTGTAAGATACCCCTAACACTTGCTATTTACCCCAGCAAACAACTTCAGTAAGATACCCCTAACATGGATATTTACCCAAACAAACAACTTCAGTAAAATACCCCTAAACACTGCTATTTATCCTAACAAACAAATTTAGTAAGATACCCCTAACACAGCTATTTACCCTAACAAACAACTTTAGTAAGATACCCTTAACACAGCTATTTACCCTAACAAACAACTTTAGTAAGATATCCCTGACACTGCTATTTACCCTAACAAACAACTTTAGCAAAAGATACCCCTAACATAGCTATTTACCCTAACAAACAACTTTTGTAAGATACCCCTAACACAGCTATTTACCCTAACAAACAACGTTAGTAAGATACCACTAACACAGCTATTTACCCTAACAAACAACTTTAGTAAGATACCCCTAACACAGCTATTTACCCTAATAAACATCTTTAGTAAGACACACCACTGCACACAAGATACCATGAAACTGATCCTTAACCCAACACAAGATACCATGAAACTGATCCTTAACCTCACACAAGATACCATAAAACTGATCCTTAACCCCAGACAAAATACAATTAAACTGATCCTTAGACCCACACAAGATACAATGAAATCGGTCTTTAAACCCACACAAGATACCATGAAACTGATCCTTAACCCAACACAAGATACCCCTAAAACTGATCCTTAACCCAATACAGCTCTTCAGGATGATGGAACCTCAAAACTAACCATGTATCCCACCAGCCTTTGACCAACTGGGACTGTGTGTGTGTGTGTGTGTGTTTGCTGTAGATGGGTACGTTGATACTATGGGGAACTCCTGATGTGGCATTTGCCGTCCCTCTGTGGGTCATCATCCTGGCCATCCTACTGGGCCTTCTGGTTCTGGCTATGCTTACCCTGTTCATGTGGAAGGTACACATACAAACACACGCATGTGCCTCCATTCAACGACATGTCCTTAGAATTATAAAGATGGATTATTATTATGTTAAGAACAAATGCAGTCTGAGACCAAGGTCTCTTTTTTCAGCTGAGCAACATAAAACAAATTAAACACTATTATGAAAAATAATATTACATTTATAATTTAACATGCATTTCAATTGCCCTATAAGAACCAAAACATCTAGTTTACAACCTTTACTACTCAGACTGAACCAAGCCTGTGGACTGAGGGTAACCTTAACCATGTCTTACTTAGTGTGGGTTCTTCGACCGAGCGCGGCCACCAGCGGATGACGTGTCGGAACGTGAGCAGCTGACCTCTGACCAATCAGCGGACGCCTAAGCATGCCTCTTACTGTCAACATGGAAAGCAGCTCTGGTTTTAAGGTGGATTTTTGGGAGGAGTTACAATTCCTAAGAGACTAAGGTCCATTAAACCGAACTGAGATCTGCAGGCAGAGACCAAAGGCCTGCTACATACTTTAAAGTTGATCTGAAATATGCGAGTGGACTGCAGACTCACAGACCGAAGGCTGAAATGTCATTAGCAAACTGGCTAAACACAGATGGAACTACATAAACTTTATTTAGGTACACACAACTAATGAGATGTATGAGGCATCAAGACAATCCAAGACAAGTAGAATGGACTGGTTTTAGCCCTGCTTATAGTATCTTTCTTTACAGCACTTGCCTCTGTGTTGAATGAGTCCTTGGTGATCTGGAAGTTTGGATCGTTCAGATGGAGTTACCCAGCCTGGCCTAATTCAAATGGAGCGACCCATCTGATGTGTCAGCCTGCTTTCACTGTTAAAAAGATTCCATCCTGGTTATATAGATCAGACACAGTCAAACACACACAGATTGTATATGTATGGATGATATATGTGCAATATTGGGACAGTCTGTGTGATACTGAAGCGTGTTTACACTGGTATTATTTTATTAGAACGTGATGTTCAGATTGTTTGTGTATATTGTTAATCGTGTATATGACTGTTTAACTTGGTGTATCAGTATTCTGTATAAGTGTTGGAAGATAGAAATATAGATAAGGTCTCAACCCTTATGTCTAATTGATTAAACAGAGACTGGTGGGACTACGCTAATACAAAGACAGCTGCCTTAACATTCAACATGTTCAATATTTAAGGTTTAAAGTTTAACCTTAATTTCACTTCACTTCTATTAATTTACAGTATGTAAATATGAAAGTCTATTTGTTTGTACTGAAGGAGACTGATAGGTTATTGACATAAAAACAAATCAGCTTGTTTACTTAATTACGTTGCCGTTTAGTCAATCAATCAAATGTATTTTATACAGCCCTTTTTACACCAACTGATGTCAAAAAGTGCTTCTACAGACACCTGGCCTACAACCCCAGAAAGCAAGCAACTAGAAGTTGATGCACAGTGGCTAGGTGACATTCCTAGTAGGGTCGAAACATAGGAAGAGCATACAGAATTATTATGGATTTATGAGGTGATATCAAGAAGTGGCTATTCTTTACTGTCTCCAGTTTACATTGAGCTGTTCCTCTGGAAGCTGGACAGTACTCAGAATAAGGCATCTGAAATCACACCACAGGATTAGAAGAGAGCAGGCAGTCAGAGTGGACTCAACTCTTCTGAATGATGCTTCAGTAGCGCCCTCCAGAGGACGGCCATCGTAACATTGGATATAAAAAAAACAGGCAGGATTCCTCTTTAATAATACACACTTTCAGGTTTTGGAGAAAACTTGACAATTTAATAAAACTCACAACAGGAAATATATTAGCATCTGTAGGTATGAGTATGTTTCTACCTTGTTACAGATCACAGTGTTGTATGAAAGTCAACCAGATATTGATCGTTTGAAAGGCCTGTAGGAGTAACTAGGAAGATGTATCATTGGCAGCTAGACTGATAAATAATTATTATTTTCCGTACCAGCGTTAGCCATAATCTGATATGCAGATATTTTGCTGTTATTATGAGCTGGAATCAGAAAGTGGCTGCTGTCCTCTGATACAAACCCCTTCATTCCTTATTATCAGTACTGTGAAAGTTTAAAACATGGCTAGGAATTGACAGTTCTATCCGTGCCAAACAAGTACTAAAATGTCAAAACATTCATGTTAGACTAATTTACGTTGTCATGATCACTTGGATGGGGGGTAATTATTGTTAGGTAATAAATTAATTGGATAAAAATGCAATGGAAAACTTATTTGATAAATTATATTCAAAGGTGGTTCGGTTGCGTTTGTGTTGATTAGTATCAGAACAAGCCATTTGTGCGAGCCACCTCTGTTCAAAACAACAACAATTTTATGGATGTTAATATAAATTAATTTAACCTTGGGTAAAAAAAAAACACATGTACTTCTCAATTAATAACATAGTAAACATTGTCTTACAAAACACTGATCCACCATATGAACCTAACATATATTAAAAAACAATCCCTGACATAATCAAGATATTATTACAACTCACTGCATATAAAATGTAGACACAAAGATTCCATAATAAATTAGTGATAAATTTGTGTCTTTAAAGGCTGACATTTCAGTGCTATATACAATAAACAAACCACAACATAGTTTTTAAATAAACTGGAGCAAAAATGAAGAGGTGATAAACAATGTCTTAATATTTAAAATTCTGTGTGGTTTAGTAGAATTATGCAAAAGTATGCTATTCTCTGAGGCTGAAAGTAACCAGAGCACAATGCATCCAACAGGTTGATTCAATGATACACTCCAACCTTCTGCACATTCAGTTAAATATGCACTGTGGGTTTCAAAAGCTGCCTTCAATCAAGAGTTCAAAACTATCCTCTGAGATGTCCCAGAACATTCACCTGCCTTTATTCCAGTTACATTGACTTCTGTAACCAGTCACAACACTTTCAACGCATTAACATTCATACCTTTATTATGTGAAACAAGCCTATTATATAAAGAGCATCTATCTTGCAGCAGTCAGTGGCTAATATGAAGCCCTCATTGTGAACCGATCAAATGTTCATGAACACCATCCTGACTGTAGAGCCACCAGACGTTCTGACAGGATGGCCACAGCCAGAATCAGAGGCAGACAGGGGCTTCTTCTATCAGCCCCGCCCGGCAGTAGAAGATGGACCTTACTGGGGTCTGAGATCATCCCCTGAGCATCCTCCAGGGCCGCTACTGCCGCCATGCTTGAGTTGAGGTCCCCTGTGGCCAGCAGATCAAACAGACAGGCCTGGTAGTAGATGTCCTTAGCTGGGAGCAGGGCAGCGCAGTAGGCTTTGGCATTCTCAGAGGGCTGGCTGGAGGACAAGGAAGCCAAGGAGAAGGAGGAAGTGGTTTTGGGTAGCGTGTCCAGGAGCTGTGAAGGTGGGCAGCCGTACACACACAGCTGCAGGTCCTGCTCAGGGGTGAACGACTCGACGATGGCACGTGGCGAGCGCACCGACAGGCCTAGGGAACGGCCACTCTGACGCACCACCAGTGTGGTGCCGATGTGGAGGGCGGAGATCTCGGCATGTAGCCCTGGCAGGTTGGAGTAAACACTCAGACTGTGCTGACCACGCCGCTCCCCGCTGGTCACCGAGCCATCCACGAAGGCTGCTGGGACGTTGTCCAGCTCCGCCTGGTAGATCTGCTGCTCGATACACTGGCGCCAGTTCTTGAAGATGATGGTGATCTGTGGAGAGATGGCACGGTAGTTCACACTCATTCTCCCAAGAAGCCAGATGTATGCACTGTAGACAGACACATCACACATCAGTGGAGGCCTACCTTGGTGAGGGCTGTGGCATACTGGCCTCCTCTCACGGGGGCGCTGGTAGCCTGAACATAAATGTACTCATTATCTATCAGTGGCCACGCCCCTTGTACAGCGCACGTCTGGAACTCATCACGGAAGGTGCGAATGTGAGGGTCCCCAAACACCCCACAGTGGAGGTAGTCCGGAGCACGGCCCACACGCAAGAGGTAGCCTTTTTCATAAATGCAGGCGTCCCCAGAGATTGGGGCCTGAGGTAGGAGTCTGGGCTGGGAAGTAGGGCCTGTTTGCGGGCAGCGGTGTTGGATCAAGAGGTCCTCGATGCCCTGAACAGCTGAGTGGTAGGCCAGGTCGCCCCGGCAGGCACGGGCAGTGCGGCGGGTACATGTGGCGTATGAGCGGAGGGCGCTACAGTAGCCTGCGTTACCCTCCTCCCTGCTGCCACCCCCACCGCCCCCACTGTTGCCCCCAAGGTACAGGGTGGCAGCCACAAATTCAGAGTTGCACCTCAGAATTCTACAAGACGCCCATACTGAGGAGGAGAAGTTTCAGTTAAAAGAGAACAGCTAAACGGTAAGGTAAAAATATTGAGGATGAAACTGATGTTATTTTGTCTGTTGAACACAGTAAGTACCTTGCAGGCAGCAGAGGTGAAGCAGTAGCAATGCCACTACGACGCTGTGTGTCCATGACAGCTGGGTATAGTAGCAGCAGAGGGCCGGGGTCCCCATACCCATCCAGCCCCTGAGGCCAAGGGCTGCAGACCTAGGCTCAGCTCAGCACAGCGGCTACAGCTGCAGAAAGGACACATGCAGACATTACACAATTTGACCAGGAGGGGGAGACAAGACTTCACCATTTTATTACAGCCACGACTCCAGTAGACCATTTATCAAAATACCTTTATATTGAAAACATTATCATGTAAAAAGTTATTAAATGACTAGTGGATCATAAGATATATCTGTATTTTATCAAATATGTGCAGTCCAAGTACCCCTTTAAAACTAAAACAAAGAAATTGTTTGTTAGTTGAATGTTGTACGTACCGAATGCAATGTTTGAGACTGGGTGTTGGTGCAAAACAATCTCCCACACTACTGGAACCCATCAAAAGCACATTGACGTTCCCATTGTGCTTGAGCATGGATAAGTTGAAGGCAATTCTGTTGACAAACAAGAATCAGAGCAAAGCAAAAGTTGTGGTCATAGTTTAGTCTGGTTAATGAATACAACTATGTGAATATATTATATTTGAAGGTGACATAATTGTAGCCTCAATTATATTGCCAAACATTAAATACAGAAATATTTACACTATAGAGCTACGGATCAAACCATCCATGGTATTCACTTGACATGGTAAATAACTAGCTGTTTGAACTTAATAGCTTTGTTTGCCAAGACAAAATTGTGTAAAACAAGTAAAAGCTAAGGCTTACTTACACTCTGTACCACAGCACTTGTACATCCGAATTTAAAGATATATTTCAGTTCTTCAACTGGAAGGATCTTCGTCAAACTAGGCCACAATATTGTTGGTCAGGTGGACATTTTGCAATTTGGACTCTTCTACCTTTTCTGTTTACCAAAGAAGAACAGCAAACAAGGACATGTGAAAATGAGTAAAACAAAAAAGTATCTTTCTGAAGTCCAACTTAGTTTATGGAAATCTACAGTATATGCCTATATTCCATATTACGGTGCTACAGTAAGATTGTAGGGACAACATTCCTATAGTTCCAATGGAAGTGTGTGTGCATTTGAAGGCAACATGGCAGGTCCAGATTGCACCATGTGTGTTAGTGTGTGGTCCTCCCCCTCCACCCCAACGCCTGACCTTTATTCCAGTTTGCGAGACCTATGCAGTACAACAGGGAGGGGGTGGGGGGCATGATTGGGGTGGTGGGGTAGTTATGGGGGCAGGAGTGGCATAAATAGAGTGTGCTAAATATATCATACTCTCTCTCCACCCTTCCTCTTTCCAACATGTGTTCCCCTGATCTGAAATAGCCAGGGCTCCAGGACTAAGCAGGTGTGCCCAACAGCAGGCCAATACCAACAGAGGGAGGGGCTTTGGCTACTAGCTGTCACAATCAATCTTCCAATTAGACATATCTTCAGACATTACTGAATTCCACTTAACAGCAGCAGTGTGTTCACCATCCCGTCCCAGTCTCTACACTTATTTGAATGCCCTTGATTGGTTATCTTTTGTTGCCCAGTGGGCATTGTGTTCACTATAGCCTGGTGGCTAAGGTCCGGAATGTTGTCAAATGGATTCTGGTGCAGCTGCACTTTTTGCACTGCTTTGGAAATGCCAGTGACCTCCCTCTGTGCATGGACCCACGACACTAAGGGGGGTCCTGTTTGTTCCATGGGAACTACAAATCATCACTGGGTATACAGACATACACTTGTGAATTAAACACCAATATGGTACTCCGTATAGGGAAATGTTGCACCCATCACCCTGCATTCACCACACAATCCTAAACTAGACACACGCAGTACGGTATGTCTACCTTTACGACAGGAACCACAGGCCCCGAAGCTAACCTAATTCATGCAACACCATAGAAATGGATTGGACACATAAGATTCTCGGGGAATGTTTTTCCTTAAGGATTAGCCAGGTGTGACATTTCTAAGTGGTTCTACATGTCAACATCAGCTCACTGAAAAACATGGGGACATTGGTCATGCCAAATTCCATTAGACACAAAGGCCTTAAACACAGAGCAAGTACGACTGTTCAGCTGGAAAACATTCATTTAAATGTCAAGTTGATAATCTTTGATTCATGATCTTTGATAATTAATTATTCTCAGCTAAGGCAAGGTCAATTCATGCGTTTAAGTACTTTAATGTTTCAAATAGTGCATCACGCACTGCCTATGTCTTCTCTCGTCTGGTTCACCTCAAATTTAGTACTTTAGGTTCTGTATAGCCTGTTATTGTGATGGTGTATTTTGCAAAATACATCATAGCGTCAGCCTCCTGTGGACCACACATTTATATCGGTGCATTTAAATAAAGACAGATTGATTAATTGGGTACTAATAGCATATTATTCATAATAGAAACAAATCAATGCAACATTAATAGCCTAACCCTATCACTCACCTCTATTGAAGCTTCGTATGCGCTCTGTACGGTAAATGTCCCCAACATGTTCCAGTTGAAAATCGGCGAAGTTGTACCCGTACTGAGACCAAACTTCCACAGACCCACGCTTTCTGGATGAGCTTCCGAGACAGGGTGCACACTGCTCAGTCTCAAACGGGCTTCATTGCAATACGCTTTTCATAGCATGGCGCATTTCCTTCCTCTCTCATTGTCAGCTCTCAGATGAGTGAGATTTTTGACAGTGTGCCTTCACTCCACGAGTGGTAGCCTATAAATCACTCTCGTGGAACACCTGCTGCTCACGCAACAACTGTCCACTTGGGCGCACACGGTCCTGGCACCGGGCAGTTATTTAAAACTATCACAGCGGCTCTGGCAACCTGTTCTATTTGTAACCTGTTGTTGCTAGTGCTTTTTTATTTTTATATAAGGTCATTTTAAATGTAGCTACTGTTTAATCGATCCATAGATCGACCGGTTCTATAACATCACCAAACACATTTTGTTCATTGCATCCAGCTGCGTAAAAAAATGTGGTTTGAATTGGAGGACCACAGTTTGTATGGGTACCCCCAAACCCCAGCCCCCTTCACACAGTAAGTTGCTACATTTCAGGTACAGGTGCTGAACTCCTCTGAACCAATACAACCACCAAAAGTGTTGATAATGTTAAGACCAGGGCATATAAGCGTTAAACAGCCTTAAGTATGTCAAAAAACGCAAAGGCTTCGCGTAGGTAAGCGATTTAAATATATCACAATAGCACAGTAGCTATAAGTGGTGCGAAATCGAGTGACAACAAATTATGTTAAAATGCCGATTGTGGGACATTGTGTTGAATATTTAGATCATGATTTAGCCTACTACAAATTCAAAGATTGACATAACTATACTGCACAGGTAAACAAAGAGAGAGAGGAAGAAAAGGAGAGATAGGCGGACGTGTTTCCTCAGCTGAAGAGAATGTCCGAAGTTACTTAGGCCCAATTCCCTTTTAAGAGGGCACCTACATGCTTCAGTGAGCATTGCATAGTGGCCTTTGTTTGTTGTGGCAGTGGGGGCGGGGCCCATAAACCAAGCACGGGCAATTCGGAGCGCGAGGTCCATTGTGAGATAGCTTTTGGGAAAGGAAAGAAATCCACCAGCATATCTTTAGCTCTGGATACTTGCAAAATGTTTTTAAAGATAACCAGCATAAGGAATTGTGGAAAAAGTACATTTCGTTCTAACTGCCCTGCGATTTGGTGTTCGTTCATTTTGATAGGGAATTTCAATACTTCTTGTTCAAAGAGAATGGCGACAACACAAATTATGAATGAAGAATGAAGTTGTAACTTGAGGTTAGTATTAAATAATTTTGTTGGTCTAAATGTTTATCTCATGTAAGCTACGAAGTTTAGGCTTGTGGAAATAGAGTCTTCAATATTCCAAAAAAATAATTAAATAAAACATTAAATAAAACATTTGATAATAATTTTGTAAACTTTACAATGTTAAAATGGTTTTCCCTAGAAAACCCTTTTACCTTTTGGCAGGCTCAAGCAGATTACACTATGGTGCTTGGAGACCTGTTGCCCTGGTAACTGTTAGGGCTCATGTTTGTTAAGTGTGTGAGGTAGAGAATATAAACTTTCTATTTAGACAGATTCATATTCAAAACTTCTGTCTTCCTCAGGGGAAAATTTCTGAAATATCTAAATAAAGTGTTATATTTAGATTGCAGCCAAATCAACAAGCAGTTGGTGTTTGGGGAAGCGAATTGTTGAAGCCCACCCACGGTCAGGCAGGTATGGGATGTGGTGCACTGTTGTACGATGCCCTCCCAATATTGCACTCGTCCCGGCCTCCCGGACCCAGGGGATTCCATCTACAACAGAGGACCTCAAACGTTGTTTTCCTTCCTCCCGTAATATGAAAGAGTGCTGTATGTACTACTTCACACACACATTTCATTCCACAACTACTGTATGTTTTTAACATCACTTCATTGAAGAACATTTTGCTACTAGAATGATTTAATTTGAGACCATATACTGCAGATTCCCAGACACTCAGCAATGTGTTGTGCCTAAGAACAGCTATTAGCTGCAGTATTATTATCACTTAATAATATTCCCTATTGCTTACTTTACACATGGCATGCTATTGGAGAATACTCTAGAATGTTTTTAGTATTGTTGGTAATCCTCTGCTTTATCTACTCCCACTCTCCCCACCTGACCACTGGCTGGCAACCCTTTTGCCAACTCCACCAGGGCTTGATTCCAACCCAGTATTTTCTCTTCCTTCGGCCCTTGTGGTCTCACTCTGAAAGTTCCCACATATTGGGATAGGAAGCACTGAAGAATTGTTACAATTTTGTATGGCTAACAATAATTACTACCAAATATTATAATAGTCTAAGTTAAGGTTAGCAAGGGAATAAAGGATACGATTGGAATCCAGCCACCATAGTCTTCAGTCATCACAGGGAACTAGTGTGCCAAACTTCCAAAGAGTAATTCTACCATTGGCTGTTACAGTGGAATTGTATTACATAGCAATCTAACAACCTGTTATTAGCATACAAAGGTCATTATGTGACACATAATATATCATCTTAAACATTGCATTAGCATGTAAATGTATTTCTATGGCTAGCAACTAATGTGGAGTATAGAAGCAGACATTGATGCCAGCAGGTGCAGTTAGCACCAGTGTTTCCACATATATGCTGTGGGCTCAGAAGAGCACTGAAACAGTAGCTCTGAATATATCTAAGGCTTCTTTTGGAGAAGTAGATTGTTCTATTTCTGTTTTGTACACAATCACAAACGTCAAATAAACAGATTTTAAGAAATTAATTTGCTTATATTCTTCTGTGGACAAAGATTGTGTCACTCTTGCATAAGCTCCTATTTAACTAATCTGTAAAATAATTAATTTAAACATTTACAGTAAGGCTTTATTCCATATTAAATAACTGGATACATCCACACAGATCCAAATGTATATAAAATAAGTACATACGGTTGTTCCGCTATTCAAGGCATGAAGTGATATAGCTGCATATCTGCTTTTCTTTTCTGAGAAATCTGAATCTGTCTACAGAGACAAATTTAATTGTTCATGACAGTTTTCAGAGCATGTACAGTATTGATCTTAAACCCATTCCTGTAACATTAGCTTATGTTTCTTTTTTTACAATTGGTTATTAGTTGAAAAGACACATACTGTTCCATATTAAAACACAAAACAGAAGTGATATAGCCCTTTGACAGCTGTAAACACAGCACTCATATGCAGTGCAACAGTCAGTCAACAGACATCCACCATTCATATACGGTACAATTACATTTAGGGCAAAGAAAACATATTCCCTTCTGGTACCTTTTTGCTTTTCCAGTTTGATGGAAAATTTATTATGTAATAATTTGGTAATTTTTCCATCTTTATTACGAATCTGTAACCTCTTTTACATATCGTCAGACACAGTCACACATGCTTAACAGCAGTTAGAAGTCTTTATAGATCCTCAAGGGACAACGTTTTACAGCGGCCATAGGCTTTGAGGTATGTATGTAAAAATCCCTCAAAATCTCCCATGTACTGACTTTCCCTGGGCCTCCTGCACAAGGCAGCGCAAAATTGCCATAGGCTGCTGTGGATGAGGGTTCGATAAGTCAGATTATCTATCCTACCACGTCGCTCTCCAGTGACTCCTTGTGTTCAGATCGGGTGCCTGTATATTCAATCGTGGAAGTATAGTCGGTGAACGTAATCCTCCCGTGCATGATTTGACTAAAGGCTTCTGTGTTGGCTGGCTCGGCGACATGTGGTTGGATGAACCATGTGCACGCCCCTCGTTATGTTTGTTAAAACATTTGTGATTTCATCAACAATGCTGCATACCACCAAAAACAATGATTTCATGGGAACGGTTCCAACTGCCATTAACACAGATAGATAGAATACATATCACTAGAATTCTTTGGTTAAACTTATAATTTAATCTTTTTTAGTGTAATGAATTTGAATGGCACTATGACATAAATAAGTATATCATTCCTGACATGGATGGGAGCTTTATTCTAGATATGATAGTTTAACTACGTGTGTATCAATATTGCTTAATATCAGGCTTGGACTGCACTAATTTCTGTATCCAATTGTTTTACTGCACTTATGCAAGAAAACCTCACTTTGTCATGAAGAACCTATGAGCTGCAGTAAGACAGTGTGTGTAGATAGAAATTGCTGGTCAGGGTGTCACACATCCTCAACTCCTCTCAAACCTTGATGTGCATCAGAACTTCTTTGCGATATGAGTTGAAGTCATCTGGAACAGTGTCTGTGGAACAACAGTTACAAAAATACACAAAGCAGAACATAAATAATTCAATTATCATTATGTGGTTTAATACAAGTATTCAAATAATGCTAGCGGTTTGTAGCAGTGGGTGAGGATGGGAATCCTACCATTGCAGCGGTAGCGCAGGTTGGACCAGATGATATTTTCTTGAGAGAAACAGAAGACGCCCAGTCGTCCGCCTCTCATGGTAGTGTCAATCACCACGCCGGAGTCAGCAACTAATTCTGTACCCTCATACAACTTCACCCTGACCCAGAGCATTGGACACACCAATCAGGGCAAATGCGTAGCAATTGGAGGTGAACACTCCCAGGAAAATATTTAAAATTCCCTGGTCATGCCTGGTCTAGTAACCAATTAAAGTAATCCTATGAGTTCATATGACTTTCCCAGGCCCGTAACATGCTTGTAGTGGGCAGTTAGCAGTTGGTCAGCAGTTGGTCAAGTGCCACAAACTAACACCCAGTGGCAATAGAAATGCATGCTGTAGTTAAAATGGGCATG
>JACXGM010001233.1:0-19324 GCA_016801145.1 Umbra pygmaea
CTCATAAGAGACAGATGGCGATAGCTGTTAAATGCACACTTATTAAATCAAAGATCAGTTCATTCAAATGCGCTACATGAACTGTTGGCCGCAGCAAAAAGTAGCAACCTAATCTGAACAGTGACTTTGGTTCCAATATTATAGGTTCTGCTTTTGTGGACTCCGCGGGTCATCGGGGCGACTTGCACCAGGGGGGACTCGCCAGGGACGGCTTGGACCCCGCCAAAACTGCTTGCAGTTCTAGTTCTAATCGAAACCATAAACTTAACCTTAGCAAACATTCACTACGCTTTTGGGTTGTTATAGTATAAATATATGTAGATACTCATTTTCACTATCCAAATAAAGTGAAACTGAAAATACAGTTTATTTGTTGTGCTGACGAATGAATTTGCACCCTTGGGGATAATAAAGATTCTCTACTCTACACTGGATGGATCAAACACCATTCTTCCAAAATATTCCTTGGTCCCATAGTCAATGGGTTTGAGATCTGGTGACTGCGAAAGCCATAGCATATTATTCACATAATTTTCATACTCATTAAAATATTCAGAGAACGCTCATGCCCTGTGGATGGTGACATTGTGATCCTGGAAGATAACACTCTGATCAGGATAGGAATGTTTCACCATGGGACAAAACTGCTGTTATAAAGCCACTTCTTAAGAAACCACAACTAGACTCTGAGGTACAAAGCATCTATAGACCAATATCAAACATCACTTTCCTTTCTTAAGCAAGTAAGGTGCTTAAGAAAGCAGTTTTTCACCAACTGAACACATTTCTAAATTACAACATTCTAGAAAAGTTTCAGACAGGTTTTAGAGCAAATCATAGTACAGAAACAGCCCTGACCAAAATAGTAAATGATTTAAGCATGGATGCAAACAAAGTCTCGGTCCGAGTCCACCTAGACTTGAGTGCAGCATTCAACACCATTGATCATGATATTCTACTAGACCATCTTGAAAACTGTGTTGGTCTCTCAGAAAATGTCCTCAGATGGTTTCAAACATACATTACAGGCAGAGAATTCTTTGTCAGTCTTGGTGACCATATATCTGAGGAACATGATATACTATGCGGTGTTGCACAAGGAAGATGTCTGGCCCCACTACTCTTCATGCTTCCACTAGGTGATGTCATCAGAGAACACAATATACATTTCCACAGCTCTGCTGATGACACACATCTATTCATTTCCGCAGAGCCAGATGACATAGATGCAATAAGCTCACTGTCTAGGTGCCTAATTACCATAAATAACTGGATGAGTGTTAATTTCCTAAAATTAAACGAGGATAAAACAGAAATCCTCTTAGTTGGCCCCAAAGTCAAAAGGGAGAAAATCAGCATGAACATTGGTAACCTGACTTCCCTGATCAAACCTAAAGTAAGGAGCCTAGGTGTTACAATAGACGTTGACCTAAGTTTTACCTCCATCTTAACAAGGTGACCAAAACCTCATACTTTCACCTCAGTAATATTGCTAAAAATAGACCATTCATAATCCAGAAAGATGCAGAGAAACTATAATTCACACATTTGTTACAACTAGATTGGATTACTGCAACGCCCTCCTTACAGGCCTCCCAAAAAAGATTAAACTAATCCAGAACTCAACAGCGAGACTCTTAACAAGAACCAAAAGGCGAGAACATATTACTCCAGGTCTGAAATCATTACAACTGGCTCCCAGTTTCCCACAGGATTTATTTTAAGGTCCTCCTGCTTGTTTATAAAACTCTAAATTGCTCGGGACCAGCCTATTTTACAGACTCTCTAAAATTCTGTTTCCCAAAGGGCACTCAGATCTTCCACAGCTAACCTGCTAATGGTACAAAATTCAACTCACAGAAAAGATGGCGATGCTGCCTTTTTTGAGTATGCTCCAAAACTGTGGAACACAATACCAAAAAAGATCAAAGAAGCATCCTCTATTGATATATTCAAAAAGCTGTTAAAAACATATATTTTCACAATAGCATTTAACAAAGTCAGCACTCAAATGCTTTTTTTGCCTTCTTTTTACATTTCTTTGCCTTTTATTGATAAATGTTTTTATTGATGCAAATTTCTTCCATTTTATTTGTCTTTTATTGATGTAAAGCACTTTGAGCTGCATACCTTGTATGAAAGGTGCTATATAAATGTTTATTACTATTATTAACAAACAAATGTAAGTTTGGATTTAAGTTTTGGAAAGGTAACAATTACTTTAACTGATGAAATTTAAAAATTGAACAATGTTTTTGTATTTATTAAAAAGTGTATGAAGTACAGTCCTGTACAGTGTTTCCAAAATACTCAGTGGCATCCACAGAACCTTTTCATTGGGGTGGCCAGATGGCCGTAACATATGTGACTTCACCCATTGGTTTGTGAAGCTCTGATTTGGGTCATCAATTTGCCGTTACGGGCGCAGACATCTTGGTTGCGGATGTGACGATTTTAGACGAGAGGGAGGCGTAATCTAGCTAGCTAAATAATTATTAATTGGGATGCTAACTAATAACATATCAAAACAAAATGTAACAAAATGCAACGTTACTTACCGGAAAAACTGAACTGCCAACTTTGAGTTTCCAGCCCCCTGCTGGAATTGAGATAGAATGCAGGTTTAAGGCAGTTCCGCCTTTGCGTCACTTTGCCAAACCGGATGCTTGCCCTGTGGTTGTAGTTTACTGTATATTGTAGGCTAGTTGAAAACTATTTTAATATGAGAATTAAACACTCCAGACCCCTAAACAGCTCAAAATCATTGTGCCAGTCAGGTTTCTGACACGACAGTCAAACTAAGTCATGTAGTCATCCCATGCATGATCCAACTAAAGGCTTCAATGTTGGATTCGCAGTGCAAAAAGTATCGGCAACTGGGCGACGATGATGGATGAACCATGTGCACGCCCATGGGAGAAAATTAAAATGGGGGGAAATAATCACAAAATATATGTATCTGATAAATTATATTTTTATCATTGTGGTTGTTTTTCTTAGTGTTAGCATTTCACATAATTACATTTTTACACTTGTATTACAGGGCTCAGCTGTAAAACACATGAATAGACCATGGGTAGACAAGGATCTCCAAAAAATTTGAGACAATGTTTAAATAACAGATCACATACTAATTTCCATTTAAAATGATTAAGTATAAGCAATTAAATAAAGATAGTTAAAAAATAAGCCACATGAAATTATTAATCTTAAACTGACAAATACAACTCAACATGTGTAATAAGTGCAGAAATCCATTTCATCCTTTAAGAACATACCATGCAAATGAGTATCTTCAGTGCTTACATGAAAATCACCACCCGTAATCAAATAATGCATTACTAGTATAACTATATTAGCCCGATCATAGCATTGGAGTTGTGTGAGAAATCCTCTTGGTTCATTAGGATTGAGGGAAGTGTCCACCAGGACGTCCACTCTAGGGCAGACCTAACAGGAGCATCAGCAGACCCATAAGGTGCCACAGAGGAAGAGGGAACAGTGACCCCCCTGACGACCTGCCTGCATTGAGGAAAAACACAGAACAGCACTGTGTTACCCTATGGAGAAAAAGGAATATCACTAACACAACAATACAAGCATCATATCATTGCTATCCATCACTACTCTTGTTTGAATATTCCATCTTCCACTGCGGTACCTTTGGATCCTAATTTCTCATCATATTCAAATTACAGCTACATACTGCAAATGTGTTTGAACACAGACGTGTTTGGTTTTCCTTCAATGAGTTTGGAATTAAAGTGTAGAAAGCTACAATTTGAGGGGATTTTCAACCATATCGGATGAACCATTACAGGATGTTTTGTATATAATTCTATTTTAGTACCACATGTATTTTGACAGATAAGCATTAGATACTATAGTCATTCAGAAGCGTCATGCACCTATTTTTTTTAAGGGGGCACAGTGTGCACAACACACGGAAACATGTGCCCACAAATACTGGTATTAAAAGGAAAATCCACTTGGCTAAAAAATCTGAGGAGGCACGTTCAATTGGCATGACGCCTCTGATAGTCATGTTAGGCATTTAATCACATTTTTTGCATACAATGATTGCCAAAATCTGTGAGCCATACACAACCAGACGCTGGGTATTTTCCCCTGTGAACCAAGTCTACTTCAACAATCCCCAGTTCTTGCTCACAGACAGAATCAGATCCCCTAACCATTATGCCACCTTGCCACCCATAATGGTTGTATGTGTGCAAACAATATGTTTCCGTACACTTTAGAATTCATGCAACTTTTCACAGATGAGGGGTTCTGCTGTTCTTTCCCTCCACTGTCTCTACTTGCGATCACTCTTCTATATGTTAATCTCTGTCAGATCTGTTCACAATACTACTTCCAAAACTTTGCAGGGTTTTTTAACATTAGTCTATGCTGTGTAAATTTTCTGTGAATAGTAGTGGCTGACTCATCCACACATTCCCCCCGGAGAGTATTCCTGTTCTGTTGGATAGTGTTTTTTCTGTCACCATTGTCAGCATTCTTTGGTCACCCACTGTAAATGGCATCCTTGGTTTACCAGGTCAATTGTCTTTGCTGATCTCACCAATGCTTCTTAATGTACCCAACAGTACATTGCTTAAACACCAAATGTTTCTGATTTCAATCTGCCTCATGGTGGCTAGCTTGAATTGCATTGATACTTATTTGATCCTCATTGTCAGACACCGGTGAGACCACATATGCTAATTCTAGAATCAGGACAAGACATTTGCAGCATTCTTGTGCATTCCCTAGCATTGCAAATAGAAACACGTACCTAATAAGACAGCTGTTATGCCAAATATCCAAATACTCTTTTCACCCTTAAATTAGTGGATTATACTGTGTGCCCAATTATAAGGCAAGTTGTATTCTTGAGGATTCATGTTATTATTGAACATCTACACTGCTCTTGGTCAGTCCAAAATGTAAATACACCTCAAATCTGAATATTTAAGAAAGTAAAAGTGAGGTATTGGCTTGCTTTGCAAAATATCTGTGTGCACAATTGTTGGGCAACTATTAGTGTGCATAAAATGAATGCAACTAAATGAAAAACAAAAAGTATCCCATCTCACTTGTTGACTTTCATCTGTGAAAGTGAGAATAATAAACTCAAAATTTACAAATACAGTGGGGCAAAAAAAGTATTTAGTCAGCCACCAATTGTGCAAGTTCTCCCACTTAAAATGATGAGACAGGCCTGTAGACTTTCAACTTCCTCTAAAGATTTTCTATGGGGTTGAGATCTGGTGACTGGCTAGGCCACTCCAGGACCTTGAAATGCTTCTTATGAAGCCACACCTTTGTTGCCCGGGTGGTGTGTTTGGGATCGTTGTCATGCTGAGACCCAGCCACGTTTTATCTTCAATGCCCTTGCTGATGGTAGGAGGTTTTCACTCAAAATTTCACGATACATGGCCCCATTCGTCCTGGTGTTTTTGCAGAAAAACAGCCCCAGAGCATGATGTTTCCACCCCCATGCTTCACAGTAGGTATGGTGTTCTTTGGATGCAACTCAGCATTCTTTCTCCTCCAAACACAACAAGTTGAGTTTTTACCAAAACGTTCTATTTTGGTTTCATCTGACCATAATACATTCTCCCAATCTTTTTCTGAGCCTGGACATGTATTGGCTTAAGCAGGGGGACACGTCTGGCACTGCAGGATTTGAGTCCCTGGCGGTGTAGTGTGTTACTGATGGTAGCCTTTGTTACTTTGGTCCCAGCTCTCTGCAGGTCATTCATTAGGTCCCCCCATGTGTTTCTAGGATTTTTGCTTGTGATCATTTTGACCCCACGGGGTGAGATCTTGCGTGGAGCCCTGGATCGAGGACGATTATCAGTGATCTTGTGTCTTCCATTTTCTTATAATTGCTCCCACAGTTGATTTCTTCACACCAAGCTGCTTACCTATTGCAGATTCAGCCTTCCCAGCCTGGTGCAGGTCTACAATATTGTTTCTGGTGTCCTTTGACAGCTCTTTGGTCTTGGTCATAGTGGAGTTTGGAGTGTGACTGTTTGAGGTTGTGGACAGGTGTCTTTTATACTGATAACAAGTTCAAACATTTGCCATTAATACAGGTAACAAGTGGATGACAGAGGAGCCTCTTAAAGAAGAACTTACAGGTCTGTGAGAGCCAGAAATCTTGCTTGTTTGTAGTTGACCAAATACTTGTTTTACAGAGGAATTTACCAATAAACTCATAAAAAATCATACAATGTTATTTTCAGAATATTTTTTCTCATTTTGTTTCTCATAGATGAAGTGTACCTATGATGAAAATTACAGGCCTCTCATCTTTTTAAGTGGGAGAACTTGCACAATTGGTGGCTGACTAAAAACATTTTTGCCCCATTGTAAATATTTCAAAACAAATCATTGACCAATATAGCCACCATTCTTTTCAATAACAGTCATAAGCCTTACATTCATAGTCTGTCAGTTTCTTTCCGTTTGACGATCAACTTTTTGTGCAGCAGCAACCAGAGCCTCCCAGACACTGTTCAGAGAGGTGTACTGTTTTCCTATACCATAAATCAACCGTTTAAGGGACCACAAATTCTCAATAGGGTTTAGGTCAGGTGAGGAAGGGAGCTTGTCATTATTCTTTTATCTTTAAGGCCTTTACTGGCTAGCCATGCAGTTGAGTACTTCGATGCACGTGATGGAGCATTGTGTCCTGCATAAAATCATGGTCTTCTTGAAAGATGCAGACTTTTTTGTACCACTGCTTGAAGAAAGTGTCGTCTAAAAACTGGCAGTAGGTTTGGGAGTTGTGTTTGAGTCCATCTTCAACACGAAAGTCACTAGATCATCTTTAATAATACCAGCCCATACGAGTAACCCATCTCCACATTGCTGAGTCGAAGCAGTGCTCTGTGCCCATTACAGATCCAGCCACGGGCCCATCCATCGAGTCCGCATGGAGAGTCACTAATCAATTAGTTTATAAAGCCTTTGAAAAGTTTTGGGCCATTATGCCTGAGGAACAGAAGCTGCCTAAAAATTTTGCACACCTTTGAATGGGATTGGCCAACACCATCATGTTAATCAGCTAGTTCGGACACCTCTGAACTGAATCAAAGTAGAAGATAAAAACAAGTAATGCCCTCCAGCACATAATGATAAATGTAAAAGTATAAACTTCCTGTTTTAGCGAGCAGAGGAAAAAAACAGAATAGCATTGGATGTGTTTTGAAGGACACGCATCTCAACATGGACTGTCCGAAATCTGCTTGGAGTTCAATTATTGGCGCAGGGCCTTAATAATATTTTGAATATCACAGAATTGGAGAGAACATATGGGTATAAAAAATAATTACAGAATTATGAGAACCATATTTAAAATATGCAGGATACAAACATTCCAACACAGCTAAAGATAGGTTTGCAACACAACGTATTTTACCAAAAATATCAAAGAACAATAATATTTCAGACACACTGGTCTTTATAGAGTTTGGGAAATAAACGTGAAATCAAACACTCTACGAAGGTTTTGTGCACTTTAACATTTTGGTAGGTGAAAGTGAATTACCACGGATATCAATAGGTCTGTTGTCCCAGTCGGTCAGCGCCCTGGAAAGAGCTGTCAGCTGGTCCATTGACAAAACCAAGCGCTGGGCATCAGTCACAGCTTCGGCTTGCTCATAGGAGAACATGCTGATCTGGGAGGGACTAAAGACGGTCTGAGGGGATGTAAAGAACACTCAAAACCAAAGAAAACGTACCTTTGATAAAAATGTTGATATAAAACATGGAGAATAAACTTGTGTTTTTTCAATGATAAGCATTTCACAGAGCAACACTTACAGCAAATTTCTTTGCTGGGATTAGGGACACAGCCAGAGGTGCAAGACCTTCAATCTGCTCCTCCACTAAAGATGACATGTCTATATCTGGGATGCCAGCTGCAGACAGAAACATTAAAAGAGGATCTAACATGTTGATCTCTCACAGGATATAGTAGGTTAGCATAAAATGCTAAAATGGTTATTTGCTAAAATGTACTTAACATACTAACTAAAACTAATTATATAGTAGTTACATTTTTATATACAAGACACACAAAAATCTAGTGACGGTCAAACAACGCTTCATTGCTGACCTTCTAGCAGTAGGATATGATGCTGGCAGCAATAACTCAGATTTTCTCTTTCAAAGTAAAAGCCACATCGAAATTTAACATATTGCAAGGCATTCAAATAATGGCCTTTATTTTGAAAAAGAAAATCCTGAGTGCTGTCAAGCATATTTTGAATCAAATCACTACAAGAATCAACACTTTCCCCAATGCCAAAACCAGCATCAAACAACCCACTCTACTCATGACAGTTGAGGAAAGGGGCTATGTTTTTTATAAAATAAGGACAGAAGATTCTTCAGGCTGTAGGCATATTTCTGGTGGCCTAGTAAAAAAAAAGGACGTTATGTACCTGCCAGGGATCCGATCTCAATGAAGACCTCCGATCCCCAAGTGCTCAGTGGTCCGAAAGCCCGGCTACTGCTCAAAAGTCCAACTAAAGTCTGCATCTGCTCTTCAGAACAGGCTAGACTCAGACGGCCCAGCCACAAAACCGCCTTGCTGCATCCGGGATTACAGTGAGTAGTTACAGCATGCCGAATGAGGGGCCGAGGCAACATGTTGGTTTATAAGCCACGCAAATGTTGTAATGTTTCAATATGTAAAAGCTGACTCTTCATTATGCTAAAAACACAACACCTTTCATTCTCCTGCCCTCAACTGATTAGTCTCACCTGAACTCCACTGGATTCAAGGAGCGCATATCTGATACCTTCATTCCACACAATATGTATCCAGTAGCTACCAGGGTGCTGGAGTCCAGCTGACTGGGACCCAGCTTGGTAGAGTTGAGCACAGAAGAGGCCAGCACTGCTAGCTGGGATTTGACAGACAAGGATTACAAGTTAAGGTGCCTGTATACTAGAAACATGGAAAGGGTTTTGACTATCAACGGTGATGGTGGACTTGATGGCATCATGTAGTAGCTGCAAATGTAACAATGCTACATTCTATGTACAGTTGTGGTCAAAAGCTGAGAATAACACAAATACTCATTTTCACAAAGTCTGCTGCCTCAGTGTAGATGATGGTGTAGGAGTAGATGACAGTAATCATTACTAATGTGTGAGTAATAGTTAACATGTAGTAGGATTCAATATTCAAATGGTATTCTGACAAATGGAGGTGTCTTTGTTTAGCAATATTCAGGAGTGCCTGTTGAAATGTTTTACAAGTATAACGCCATAATGTGATTGGTATTTTTGAAAAGGCCTTATGTAAAGACGATGGGACCATCTATTTTGCAAGATTGATGCTCTAATGCTATCACAGAAACTGTATGGTGTTTAATATTGAGGTAACAGGAAAGTCTGTTATACCCTTGCCTATCTTGTTTATCTGTGAGAGGTTAAGAAAGTACGTCTGTTTAAAGTGTATATGTAGGAGACAATTAGCTGAACCTAAAGGCCATTTGTGACATCTGAACCGTTAGATAGGGAAGGTTGTAAAAGGGAGAAGATAACCAGATGGAAGCAGTGTTTCATGAGGAGGTAGAAGCAATGTGCATTTGTCAGGCCTTGAGTGTAAACAATGACCAAAACAAGGTTAAAAGAGGTTGGGGGGTAGACAGCTTGGAGCAGGTATGATTTGGAAGAACTCAGACATTTTGGCACTGGGGGATTAACAGGGGATTTTATAAAGGAGAAGCTGATGATGGTACTGTGTTTAAAGAATTAGCCAATCAGAAGACTTTAGTAGATGTTTGGTCACTGTGTATCTTGCAAAATAAACCAGCCTCATTTGGAAACAGATTAAATGTAATCGCTCTTTTCTGTCACACACTCTTTGTATTCTTTACTTAACAAATTAGACACAAAAATGGCAATTTGCAAATACTCTAGTATGCCATGAACAGTGATCAGTTGAATTGCAAAGTCCCTCTTTGCCATGAAAATTAACTTAATCCCCCCAAAAAACTGCATTTCAGCCCTGCCACAAAAGGACCAGCTGCCATCATGTCAGTGATTGTCTCGTCAACACAGGGGAGTGTTGACGAGGACAGGGCTGGAGATCGCTCTGTCATGCTAAATTAGAATAACAGACTGGAAGCTTTAAAAGGAGGGTGGTGCTTGAAATAATTCTTCTTCCTCTGACATCCATGGTTAACTGCAAGGAAACACATGCCATCATCATTGCTTTGCACAAAAAGGGCTTCACAGGCAAGGATATTTCATCTAGTAAGATTGCACCTAAATCAACCATTTATTGGATCATTAAAAACTTCAAGTAGAGAGGTTCAATTGTTCTGAAGAAGGCATCAGGGCGCCCAAGAAAGTCCAGCAAGCGCCAGGACCGTCTCCTAATGTTAATTCAGCTGTGGGATCGGGCCAACACCAGTGCAGAGCTTGCTTAGGAATGGCAGCAGGCAGGTGTGAGTGCATCTGCACGCCCAGTGAGGTGAAGACTTATGGAGGCCTGGTGTCAAGAAGAGCAGCAAGAAGTCACTTCTCTCCAGGAAAAACATCAGGGACAGACGGATATTCTGCAAAAGGTACAGGGATTGGACTGCTGAGGACTGGGGTCAAGTCATTTGATCTGATGAATCCCCTTGTCTGAAAACACCTTGTCTGGAGAAGACAAAGTGAGCACTACCATCAGTCCAGTGTCATGACAACAGTAAAGCATCCTGAGACAATTCATTTGTGGGATTGCTTCTCAGCCAAGGGAGTGGGCTTACTCACAATTTTGCCTAAGAACACAGCCATGAATAAAGAATGGTACCAACACATTCTCCAAGAGCAACTTCTCCCAACCATTCAAGAACAGTTTGGTGATGACCAATTCCTTTTCCAGCATGATGGAGTACTTTGCCATAAGGTAAAAGTGATAACTAGGTAGTTTGAGAACCAAAACATTGAAATGTTGGGTCCATGGCCAGGAAACTCCCCAGACCTTAAATCTATTGATAACTTGTGGTTAATCCTAAAGAGGCACGTGGACAAACAAAAATTCACAAATTCTGACAAACTCTAAGCATTGATCATGCAAGAATGGGCTGCCATCAGTAAGGATGTGGCCCAAAAATTAATTGACAGAATGCCAGGGCGTATTGCAGAGGTCTTGAAAAAGAACGGTCAACACTGCAGATATTTACTCTTTGCATAAACTTCATGTAATTGTCAATAAAAGCGTTTGACACCTATGGAGTGCTTGTAATTATACTTCAGTATACCATAGTAACTACTGACAAAAACATCTAAAAACACTAAGGCAGCAAACTTTGTGGAGACCAATAATTGTCACTCTCAGAACTTTTGACCACAATTGTACAGTCTGTTCCATTTTACCCCCAAAATGCAGTATTAGGTTAAGGTCTGACTGCCCGGTAATCTCAAATTTTTATTTGTTCGGGGGTCCGCGTGGCATAGTGGGCTATATAGCTGCAGTGCAGGACAGTCTATGTTACTAATGGTCATGGGTTCGAGCCTGACAATGGGTTCTCTGACTTTCCCAGAGCCTCCTGCACAAGGCATCACCAAATTGGCATCGTGCTGCCCAGAATTTGGGTTAGATTAGTAAAATTATCTATCCCACAACGTTGCTCTCCAGTGACTCCTTGTGTTCAGATTGGGTGCCTGTAAATTCCATCATGGAAGTATAGTCGGTGAACGTAATCATCCCATGCATGATACGACTAAAGGCTTCCGAGTTGGGTGAACAATGCGAAAATAATCTGCGGCTGAGGGAACATGTGGTTGGATGAACCATGTGTGCGCCCTTTGCCATCCCACAGATCTGTACAAGGAGCTGCCGACATGGCAGGATTAGAGAGGGAATAGACAAGGGAGGAAAATCTGGATAAATCACAAGACAAAATAAATAAATAATAAATTGGATTTAATGGACCCGCAGTGGAAACGAGTGAACATTAATTGATGAGGATGAGTTCATATAAGCTAATTAGCACAGGTGTCTTCAATGTCTAATCAAACACACATGCAAGCAGGTAATGGAAAGAAAACTGACACAGAAACATGACCATAAACTAGGCCATCCAATAAAATGTCAGATACCTGTCTGCTGTTCCACGTGCTCACTGTCCCCAGGGCCGAGAAAGTGCTCAGCTCAGACAGCCTGATCACGCTCAGCTCGTCCACTGAAAGCTGGGAGGCTATACGGCCCAACTGAGTGATCACAGACGGCGAGAAAGAGCGTGCCGCTCCATAGATCTACAAAAAGAAACAACGGTCATCTTCTGCAAACAGCAGGAGGCCACTGCAAATTGGTGTCTCTGGTTTTACTATTGATTGTAACCTATGTAATAAAACAGATGCCTAACATTTCTCCCAAATTCTAAATAGAGATATCATAATTCAAAGCATTAATTTGCAGATCTGGTGAAAAAAATGCAGTGTGGTCAGACCTTGAATAATGCTAAGAAAATAAGTTTGTCTTTAATGTTAATTTAAATATTCAATAATAAAAATAATAATAAAATAATAATAATAATGGGCTTTAATGCATGTTGGCATGCTCTCATCAGTCTTTCACATTGATATTGGGTGACTTTATGCCACTCCTGACGCAAACATCCAAGCAGCACGTATTTGTTTGATGGCTTCTGACCATCCATCTTCCTCTTGATCACATTCCAGATGTTTTCAATAGGGATGATTTAAGAAAGACTAGCAGTGGTCTCAGAATTTATGTCCAGAGCTGTATATACAGTTGTATGCAAAAGTTTAGGCACCTCTGACAATTTCCATGATTTTCATTTATAAATAATTGGGTGTCTGGATCAGCAATTTCATTTTGATCAATCAAACAACTGAAGGACACAGTAATACTTCAGTAGTGAAATTAGGTTTATTAGATTAACAGAAAATTTGCAATATGCATCAAAACTAAATTAGACAGGTGCATAAATTTGGGCACCTCAACAGCAATATCACATTCCTCCTTGCAAAACATCTCCAGTTCAGTTAGGTTTAATGGTTGCCAAGCATGGACAGCCCGCTTCAAAATCACCCCACAGATTTTCAATGATATTCAGGTCTGGGGACTGGGATGGCCATTCCAGAACATTGTACTTGTTCCTCTGCATAAATGCAAGAGTAGATTTTGAGCAGTGTCTTGTGTCATAGTCTGGTTAAAATATCCAGCTCCGGCGTAACTTCAACTTTGTGACTGATTCCTCTACATTATTCTCAAGTATCTGCTGATATTGAGTGGAATCCATGCGACCCTCAACTTTAACAAGATTCCCAGTACTGGCACTGACCACACAGCCCCACAGCATGATGGAACCTCCACCAAATCCTACTGTGGGTAGCAAGTGTTTGTCTTGGAACGCTGTGTTCCTTTGCTGCCATGTATAATGCCACTCTTCAGAGGAGAGTCAAAGAGAACAACAACATGCAATTGGCCCCCGTAAATACTTTTCTCATGATTGAATGCACCAGTCTATGAAGTTCAAGGCTTAATGAGCTCAAACCAATTGTCTGTTCCAATTAATCAGTGCTAGGTAGTTACATGTTTTTAAATCAACAAAATGACAAGGGTGCCCAAATTTATACACCAGTCTTATTTTTTTAAATTCACATTGCACATTTTCTGTTAATCCAATTAACCTAATTTCACTACTGAAATATTACTGTGTCCTTCAGTTATCTGATAGATTAAAATGAAATTGCTGATCCAGACACCCAATATTTATAAATGAAAATCATGGAAATTGTCAGGGGTGCCTAAACTTTAGCATACAACTGTATACCACACTTCTGGTTAAGCAGTCCCTCTTATCTAAACAGATTTATATTTTAGGCTAAAATGCCTAGCTTAAAGGATCACTCCAGACCCCTAAACAGCTCAAAATCGTTGTGCCGGTCATGTTTTCGACACAAGAGTCACTAAAAACACCTTCTCAGGGAATTCAATAGGTCCCAACTCGGCCACAGTAAGTGTCCAAAAATTCAGACTGTGAAGTCACTGCAGCATTTTCGAAACTATAAACTGTTAGTTTTGAATTGAGTCAATCTTTGAATTGAGGTGATTGGAGGATAAAACGGGACAAAGATCAGACAGTCAACAAAACACCTACCCTGAATTTAGCTGTAGTTTAGAAAACGCTCCGATGACATCACTGTAGGATTTTCCGGACACTTACGGTGGCCAAGGTGGGAATAACCAAACACACTGAGGTGTTTTGAGTTACTTTTGTGTCGGATGTATGAATGGAACATTGATTTTGAGCTGTTTAAGGGTCTGCAGTGTTGCTTTAAAGACATAACATCATTTGGGTCACTCTGGAATCAACCGGCATCCTTCCAAATACAAGTCTTAGCCCTTAACCACTGAGCCATCTGACAGTTATGAAGCATATTGGCTTACAATAATATTCAGACCCCTCATTATTCTTTCCATATTATTGAATTACAATAAAATTCAGACCCCTCATTATTCTTTCCATAGTATTGAATTACAATAATATTCAGAACCCTGATTATTCTTTCATATTACTGAATTACAAATGGACTTGAATTTTATTTTTGTTTAGTATTTTATTCTGCAGGTTCTCTTTCGGTAATTTCCAGTTTTTTGCACAATCTATTCTTCCTGTTACATTTTCACCAAGATGCCTAGTCCTGCTGATCTTATTCATCCACACAGCATGATATTGCCACCACCATACTTCACTTCAGGGATGGTGTGTTAGTACCACATGTTATTGTGAAAGACTTTGTTTTAGCAGTCTGGGCTCCCGACTCCAGAACCGCACGTACCCTCCAGTGACGGGTTTGAGCCTCGGCTCTTTCTCCCTGTCCTATGCTTCCTAGTGTTCTGTCATAAAAAATAATAAAATTAACCCTAGATCGGTCTTTAAAAAAAGTGTCAATATGTTCTGTACCTCTTTAGTTTTTTGGAAGATTACGCTCTGCTCATATGGTGAAAAGAATGGGTCCTGGCCAAAGAGCTCCAGACTACAACTGAATGCAGAAGACGACATGCCAGTCAAGCTGTTTATGCTCCAGGCTGAAGGCTGTGTCGTATGCAGTTTTTCACAAGTGGGGCTCAATTTAGGAGCTGGGCAAATACAAAGAAATAAGAATAGGGATATATAAATAGAAACGTTTTACAGTTGAGTGAAATGTTCATCGGTTTGACAGTAATGCTTAGGAGAAATACACAGGACTGAGGTAGAGTGGCACTCACGTATCCTCCCCAGAAAACCCAGGAAGTATTGGAGAACAAACTGCTGCTTTCCAAACAACTCGGTCTGCTCAGCCTGGTCCTGCCTCTGTACACAGAGGCCCCCAAAAAACCCAGACTCCCACTGGTGCTGACTCAGAAACAGCCTTTCTATACGCCCCTGGGTCATCAAGGCCTGAGGACACAGACGAGATATGGGTCAACAGACCAGAGCAGCAAGGCACTTGATCCTCCCAACACCGAGGAATCTTGTCAGCTGACACCTGCGAGATCTTTTTACAGATCCGTCTATTCCCGATACCTGGAGCCAGGTATCAATCGCAACACCTCGTAACAAATGTATAATTGAGAACAGTCAATGTAAATGAATTATGAAAATGGTCAAATCAATCGCAAAAGGAACTAACCTTAATAATGAATGAAAAGGTCTTGAAAAAGAAGAGTAGAAAAACCAACCTGGGGAATGCGCTGTAGAGTCTCTTGAGGAAGGAAGAATAAAAACCTGTCCACTTGATTGAGTGTATCCTGAGTCCAGTTCTGAACAGGGCTAAGAGGGCACAAAATAGTTTTATTTATTTCTATTTAAGAAGTCACTGGGCTAAGAGTAGTAACAACATGTGATGTAAGGTGATTGTTACAAGGGTGCTACAGTACCCAAATGTGGCTGGCTCCTGTAGAATCTGTGCAACAATGTCCCGTTTGCTGCTGTTGTAGCAAAACTTCCTGAGGAATTCCATGTTATCCACGAAGAAGCTCCGCACCAGTTGCACGAACACCTCATCGACCACATAGGTCGCCATGACCCCTAGTGAACGGAACTCATTCTCTGTGAAATCTCCTGTGTACATGCCCTAAAGGAAAAAAAATGGTCAACCTATAACTAGAGTCTAGATGGTAAACCGAATTAAAGCAAAGATTGGTTGAGTCCTGACTAATGGGGTTCAGCTGAGGAAACTCACCAATCTCTGCAAAATCTTGTCCACCAGAACATCCTGTTTAATACTGGGGAGGAGCAGGAAGTATTGGGGTTCCTGCACAATCATCTTCCTAAGAGTGTCCATCATGTCAGTAGGATATCTCGCAACGATGCTCATCCTAGGTACATTACACAAGAGCATTCAGACACTGTCTTACAAACTGTATGTTTGCAGTGACCTCGGCAATGTATTAACATTCATAATACTATTATCCCTAACTTTAATCTAACCACAAAATCCTAACCTTAACTTTAACATTTACCCCATACCTTAACCCATCAATCTTCAACCCTAATCACAATTGTAACTTTTTTTCTTGTTTGTACCATTTATGATATGAGCAAAAAATATAATTTTCCTCTAAATGCCCATTTCTAACCTTGTGGGTATTTTTGTTCTCCACTTAGATAGTAAACCTGTACACACATAGAATTTACAGTGTTGTATTGGTTGTTCTGGAACCAACTGTAGTGGTGATTAATGGCACACTTACGGCAGGGCCAAAGCGATCTGAGCGCCAAAATCGCCTAACAGTTGAGGGAAGAAGTTAAAGTTATACAGCTTCTCGATGATGCATCTTTTCTGTATGACAAAAGCACAAGAATTGTCAATTACACTTCCTCTAAATAACAGCTATCGTTATTGAAATCTGAAATATTGAAAAAAGACCGATTGACATTGAACATACTGGTCATCTAAAACTGTTCCACCCTTAAAGCTGCACTGCATAACTTTCCATTAAATTGTCCTAGCAGCACGAATGTGAAAATATTTGTATATATGTGTATATGTATATGCTGGTTCCTAACTATTACTAGTCATTTTAATATATATATTTTTATCAATAAATATTCGCTCATGTACCAGGGATGTATATAGAGGAACAGACTGCACTCTCAGTAAAGCCAGGATACTCCGCACAGAGGAAAATGATGGTTGGATCTTGAAGAGCTGTTGCAGGGCTGTGCAGCTTATACCTCGAGTAATGTTTCCAAGAGCCCTGGACAACCATGAAGACAAAGCAGATTAGAATGAACGGATGCAAAGCACATTCACACGACGGAAAAAAGAGGTTTGTCTAAACTGCAGCATGATTTATCAAGTTGTGCACTCACAGAAACTTCTCAAGTGAAAGACTCCCATTGGTCTTCACAGCTTCATTAAAAAGGGTTTTCGCCTAGAAAGATAAGCCGGAAGGAATCATTAGTATTGATTCCAAATAAAATGGTTAATATAAAATAAACTAAAATTTTTTGCTTTGCTACTTCAGAAGTTTTAAAAATGTGGTATCTGTGATGTAATGGTGCTGGCATGTCTTTTTAGATCAATTAGTACCAACAGACTAGGGATTAAAGTTCAGGATTAATAGAACAGAACAGTTTTGGGCTGCCAGGGACACAAGTGTTGCACTTGTTTGAGACATCACATTATTACATATACAGTGCCTTGCGAAAGTATTCGGCCCCCTTGAACATTTCGATTTTTTGCCACATTTCAGGCTTCAAAGATAAAGATATAAAACTGTAATTTTTTGTGAAGAATCAACAACAAGTGGGACACAATCATGAAGTGGTACGAAATTTATTGGCTATTTCAAACTTTTTAACAAATAAAAAACTGACAAATTGGGCGAGCAAATTTATTCAGCCCCTTTACTTTCAGTGCAGCAAACTCTCTGAATTATCCAATTTTGACCTAAATGTCTAATGATGATAAATAAAATCCACCTGTATGTAATCAAGTCTCCGTATAAATGCACCTGCTCTGTGATAGTCTCAGAGGTCCGTTGAAAGCACAGAATGCATCATGAAGAACAAGGAACACACCAGGCAGGTCTGAGATACTGTTGTGGAGAATTGCAAAGCCGGATTTGGATACAGAAAGATTTCCCAAGATTTAAACATTCCAAGGAGCACTGTGCAAGCGATAATATTGAAATGGAAGGAGTATCAGACCACTGCAAATCTACCAAGACCAGGCCGTCACTCTAAACTTTCAGCTCATACAAGGAGAAGACTGATCAGAGATGCAGCCAAGAGGCCCATGATCACTCTGGATGAACTGCAGAGATCTACAGCTGAGGTGGGCGAGTCTGTCAATAGGACAACTATCAGTCGTATACTGCACAAACCTGGCCTTTATGGAAGAGTGGCAAGAAGAAAGCCATTTCTGAAAGATATCCATAAAAAGTGTCATTTAAAGTTTGCCACAAGCCACCTGGGAGACAAACCAAACATGTGGAAGAAGGTGCTCTGGTCAGAAGAAACCACAAACGAACTTTTTGGCAACAATGCAAAACGTTATGTTTGGCGTGAAAGCAACACAGCTCATCACCCTGAACACACCATCACCACTGTCAAACATGGTTGGAGGGAGCATCATGGTTTGGGCCTGCTTTTCTTCAGCAGGGACATCTGATGGAGTCTCCAAAAGACATGAGACTGGGACAGAGATTTCTCTTCCAACAAGACAATAATCCAACATAAAGCAAAATCTACAATGGAATGGTTCACAAATAAACATATCCTGGTGTTAGAATGACCAAGTCAATGTCCAGACCTGAATCCGATCGAGAATCTGTGGAAAGAACTGAAAACTGCTGTTCACAAATGCTCTCCATCCAACCTCACTGAGCTTGAGCTGTTTTGCAAGAAGGAGTGGGCAAAAATTTCAGTCTCTCGATGTGCAAAACTGATAGAGACATACCCCAAGCGACTTACAGCTGTAATCGCAGCAAAAGGTTGTGCTACAAAGTATTAACTTAATAATTTTGCACGCCCAATTTTTCAGTATTTTATTTGTTAAAAAAGTTTGAAATATCCAATAAATTTCTTTCCACTTCATGATTGTGTCCCACTTGTTGTTGATTCTTAACAAAAAATTACAGTTTCATATCTTTATGTTTGAAGCCTGAAATGTGGCAAAAGGTCAAAAAGTTCAAGGAGGCTGGAAACTTTCGCAAGGCACTGTACATTTTGGCAGATGCTTTTTTCCAGATGGACAGAAGGTTCATACATTTAAAAGATGCTAGCTGAAACAACCACATGTTAGTAGTGTAAGCATTCTTACTCATTGATTCAGTAAATGCCCAAAT
>JACXGM010001233.1:19424-45222 GCA_016801145.1 Umbra pygmaea
CGAATCAGTAACCTAAGAATGCCACCCCGAATCAGTAACCTAAGAATGCCACCCCGAATCAGTAACCTAAGAATGCCACCCCGAATCAGTAACCTAAGAATGCCACCCCGAATCAGTAACCTAAGAATGCCACCCCGAATCAGTAACCTAAGAATGCCACCCCGAATCAGTAACCTAAGAACACCACCCTGATAAAACACATAATTGGGGTAACTTAGAATTCAGTTTTGTTCTATAGGTCATGACATACTTAAAGCATCCACGTGCTCTGCAAGCACCGCTTCAATTCAATTAAGAGGAAAGCAGTGAGAAAATAATTGGATTGTAACCCGTTGAGCTGTGTGCAGCTGGCGTCAAAGCCAGTTTAACAAGGTTATGGTTAGGTAAAGTTTGGGTTGGGTTAACATTATGGTTAGGGTTAGGCAATAGGTAATAATATTTCTGGTCCACATAATGACTGAAGAACAAGTTGTACAAAAGTACAGAAGTAACCTCCCCCTAAATCTTACCTGCTGAGTGTTCCAGGCTCTCCTAGCTGCCGATGTACTATTGATCACCAGACTCCGAGCTCTAGCCATGACACAGATCAGAGGGGTACTGGGTAGCAGAGGTTCCAGTTTATCCAACCAGCCAATAGCATTTGGTGAGCTCTGGACATAAACAGGACAGATTAAATATGATGCCAAATGGACACAACTCACAGATACATACCGTATACAATGATGACTGTGGCCTCCGCATGGCGGAGTGGTTTGTGTCGCAGCCTAGCAGCACAACTGCATCACGGTGGCCACGGTGTTCTTATCCTGGTTGCGACCCTTTGACTATGCCCAAGGGCTTAGACTGGAGTAGCGCAAATTGGTACAGTGCTGCCCGAGGCAGAAGGGAAAGTAATCAGACGTGGGCATCTTGTAACATCGCTCTTCAGCCTATCCTTGTGTGTAGGGTCAGGTGCATTTTGAATTAAATTGTTGTATTTCTGACAAATGTGTAAACCTCCACTCTTATATCAACTTAACTTAAGCAGTCTGATCAGAAATTACCCAGCAGAAAAAACAGGGGTGTCCTCAGTTGTACATTGCCAGCCACTTCACTAACAAACAACTCATTGCTTGGCCATTTTCCCCGAACATCTCTGGCATGCATCTCTGGGAGTGGGTACACTTGGTCATTCCAGCTGTTGTCCCTTCGCTCTGCCCTGCTCACTCTTTAATAAGTAACGGTCAACTACCAACAGGGTATCTCCCATTGAGCCATGAGCAGCCACAGCGTAAGGGCAAAACTGTGGTGCTGTTTACCTTTTACATCACATTTATTTAGTGCGAGTTAAAATGTGTTCATTTTGGTGTTGATGAGTCCCTCTCAAGCCGTACCCAGAGTTTGGTGCTGATGGCATTGGCCTGCAGGGCGTTAAGGCTGGGCGTGTGCTGAGCCATGTCAGGCAGGGAGGACAGCAGGGTGTCAGACGTCAAATTCCACAGAGTCTCCACCTTCACCCCACTCACCAGGGAACCCAGCCTACGCAGCTGGCCCGGCAGAGAGAGCTAGCACGGCCACCGGAGGAAAGGAGGAGACAAACAGAGAAGGAGAAAGAAGGGTAGTCTGTCACTTTCCCCTAATTTTCAAAACAATGAATGATATCTAATGGAAACTGCATATAAATTGTCTGACAGGGGTGTTACGGTCTTTGTAAGAATATCCAGCCATTAGATACCAAGCTAATACAAGATGTCAGCTGGTGTATAATGAGGAAATCCTTTATCCTGACATGGCTGGAAAGTCCTTGACCCCTGAACAGGCTGTCTGCAGCAGGTTTTGGGACAGTTGCTCAGAATGGACAGTGCAGGAAGAACTACAGTACGCACAGAACAACCACACTGACACGGACTCTCCAACATTTAGTATAACATATCAAATACAAGACAGAACCCTGTTTACTTTCTCCGGCTAAAACAGAATGTCCTCTACAAACAGAAATAATACTTACACTGAAGTTGAGAGAAACTTTGTCCACTATGACGCTGGCCTAGAAGAACATAAGATGGGGTGTGGAAAAATGTTATGACAGTTATTTAGGAGACAAAAGGTTTATTATTTTAAACATCCCATGGAAAATACAATAACCTTTCTGCTCCACTTTTGTTTCCCATTTGGCCATTAAGGCACACAGCAGGTTACGGCCATAAGGTACAAGTTGGCATTCGATGGGGCAGCTGTACCTTTTGAAGTCAAAGGGTCAAGCACGTCCACCCCCCCACATCACCTGGGGTCATTCATCTGCCTGTCAGCTGTCATGAAGCCCCTCCTGACCAACCCACATTCTAACCATTAGTCACTTATGCCTCTTTCCCAGCAGCGGGACAGCAGTGAACAAACCCAGTCAGGTATGAAAGCGACAGAAGGTAGAGCTCTCTCTTTTCCTCTACAGCAGTGATTCTCAAACTTTTTTCAATATTGTACCACCTTTGAATTGCCTTTTTAGGCCAAGTACCCCCTGACCAGTGCAAAACATTTTTGGTAGAGAAAAGTCTATATAAAGAGGTACAATACAGCGCCGGCAGTGATAGGTTCACTAAACAACCTTTTTTAAAACAAATGCTACATTTCAAATGTTTAGAATCCATCACTTAATTCACTCATTATTCTAGTATAATTATTTTAGGAATTACGCATGACATATTTTTAAATTAGCATTTTTGCTAAAATGTCATGTACCCCCTGCAGTACTCCAAGGTCCTCTAGGGGTACACGTTCTCCCATTTGAGAAACACTGCTCTAGAGCACGTTGTTAATCCTGTACCTGTGCAGGAGTGAATGGCACTGAGGACAGGGCTGTCAGCGCAGGGCTAAGCTGGAGCGGGTTGAGCTTTAGTAGGATGTCCACACCCACCCAGGGCAGAATGGGAGCCAGCTCAGCAACTCGTCCAGCAGAGAGAGAGCCGGGAGACTGGAGCTCTGTCCCATTCAGGAGCCAGCTGAAGACCTAAACAGCAACAGTTACAAGCATGAAACACACACACACAGGTACAAGAACAGACACTCACACACATAACATTCAACCCATAGCTTACCATATCACTGGGTACACTAATACCCTGGGCCACACATGTCCTGATATTGTCCTGAATCACTGAAAACGCCTTTGTGTTTCGATACACCAGCAGGTTCACTGGGTCTGACAGACATGTCAGGTAGCCAAGCCTGCGATTTGAATAAAAAAACATTGGTTACTCCCCTGTCTTCATAAAATGTTGACTGTCCTTATGAGCACAGGCTAGTTCAATGCTGAGCGATACGTTCAAATCCGTCTCAGAGTCTGAATGGTTAAACCACCAATGAAATATTGTGACACTGACTTCCTGAATTGTTGTGCTGTTAGATTACTAAAGCTTCTTATGATGCTGTCGGCCACAAACTGCTGCTGGAGGGTGGTGAGAGTGTTGATCAGCAGAACATCCAGTCCATCCAACAGCTAAGACACAAGACAGACAGCACACATTGGGACCGTCTGGTTTAACATGACAGAGGACAACGATAAACGCCATCGACCGAATTCAGGAATAATTTAACACAGTGAAAATTTATAACGTCAAAATGGAGGTAATAATTAAATTACTAATGACGAAACAGACAGTACACCATCTACATTTACCACAATGATGAAAATGTATACTGTCTAAAATTAATACATACATGATGAGTTATACTTTATAGCAATGCACATAAGAAGTACATTCACATTTTTAACAATGAAAGATCTCCTCAGCCATTCTTAATTCATGCGGACCAATGTTTACTTATTGAACACTGGCTACGGTTAACACAACTGACACAATGGAGGGCTTTTGACCAGGGACAAGCTCCTGGCTGTGACTGGGGAGGCTAAGGTTTCAGACGAAGGTGCCTGTCTGTTACCTGAGCAGGTGAGAGGTGCTGGAAGCTTTGGAAGGGCAAGTAGACGCTCAGGTTTCCGGTGTCCCTGATGAAAGAGAGGCCACCAGCTGTTATGTTGAGGCTGCTGAGAGCCTGGTTGTACCACCTTCCAAACGCCCGACGCTGCTCCTCAGACAAGCTCCTGATGTTGTTGTTGATGGTATTTCGCCTAAAGACAGACACAGTGCCAACAAATGTAGGTCATGGTGTCTAAAAACTAACACAGCAGATCATGAGTGGGAAAGCGCATCATCTTCTTTGGAAACTGAAACTACTCAATTTAATAAAAAGGTCAAATTAAAGTGGGTAATTGACTGCTTAAATCCATGACCTTAGATACCAGAGTAGGGAACTAGATCCAGACTCTGGATTGTTTTTGAACAGATGTTCGAGGGGACCAAACATAATGAAAAAATTGTGTTCACTGCAAATTTAAAAATAAAGAAAAATATATTCTAAAGAATTATTGATCATAGATTCCCAAACTATTAACAGAATTCCAGTTGTTAAAAAAATTCTCATCCTGAAATGATTTGAAATAGAATTCTGGCTTTTTATTTGTTTTTCCCAAATAAAATCCCTGATGGGCTAGTTTTGACCTGCTGATGGTTCTGTAAAGAATTTTATAGCCATTCAGTACTAAACATATATATATATTTTTGCGATTCCGTAGTAGACATTAGATTTTCTCTTACATTATATTACTCACTTAGAAGATGCTCAAGCTGAAATCTGAAAAAAACATACACATTGAAGTCGGTCTGTAAGGAGGGCAGTGACTGGATGTCTGCAGGGCTGGCCACAGATAGTAGGGGTGTTAGGTCAGGAAAGAGACTCCAATTAAGGACCAACTGGTTCTGGAAGAAGACCGATACCATGGTGCTCAGGTAGGTCGATGTCAGCTGAAACCGAGAAAGACAGAAGTGACTGATTACAATCACATTGATTTATTTATTTGTCGTCTCTTGGTCAGTATCATGGATTTAATTCCCAGGACTCCCAATATGTAAAAAATTTAGAGAATAATTGTCTGCTAAGTAGCCTCATTATTTTTAATAAATGTATTTAATGACGTTTAATTTGCAATTATGGCCTTGCCATCTGAGAGAGACGAAGATCAAGATAACTCTACTCAAATGCAAATCTCGCTAAGACATTGCTTTCTATCACACTTCTCATTCATCCAGGATGTATTTGCTGCCCCACAACATTTGGGAGGAGAGCAAAAAATTCTGTTAGAGCCTGGAGTCGCCTGATCAATCACATTGAGTCAAGACGATCTGAATGAACTTCCACCTATTCAACAATGTCAAACATTAAAAAAAATCACCTGCAGGGTTGCCTGGTTCCTGCTGTAGTACAGCACAATTTCTCTGACTGTGTTGATGTTCACTGCACTCAGCACAGACTTCAGGCTGGCCAGAGGGATACGGAAATACTCCTGTGACAGGCACACAAACATACAGTTAAATGGCCATAAGACAGACATAAATCATAATAAAAACAACTAGCAGACACAATTTAATAAAGTCAAAATACTGTGTTTTTACATTTGATTTTTATTTCTAAAGGGCAAATTGACTAAGAACAAAATCATACTTGCTTCAATGACCTGTTTTGCTTTTGCTGTCTGAACTGTTAGAAAAAATATTTCATGCTAGGATATATGCATGGTATGTACAAATACACCAACATAACAATTAATGACTTGTAGTCCAAAAACAAATCTGTATAAATCTATACAATATTTTATATTGAAGTATTTGTTAAACCTGCACTATGTATCTTTTAAAAAAATACAACAAAGTACCAAAAATGTTTTAGGACTTGTAAATGTTAGGAATTAGCATATTGATCCAGGGGTTTAAATACTTAAATAATACAAAACACAAACTATAGAACAATAGAAAAATCCACATATCACAATATCTAACTAGCAACAAATGCATATTATGGACAAAAAATCAGAATTTTCAGGAATTGATTATATTGTCCTATATTATACCTGTGTTCACTAAAAACATGTGTATATAAAAAATACAAATTTTGGGAAGATTTGGCCTGACAAGACAAATTATTAAATTGTTATATAGTGCAGCATAATACGTTATGGTTAGGTTTTATGGTTTTAGTGAGTTGCAAAACCAACACTTGTCAACACCATGTCAACAAATCTAGTTTAAAAAGCTAATACTGCCTCAGGAATAAACAGGAAATGTCCTTATATCCCAAAATATATAATATATAATATTGATGGCATGATTTGCTAAGAATGCAGTCCAACTACATACATTTTCTATGGGGACTACAACTAAGCTTTACCATGCTACAATTCTTTATTTCTTAATTCTAACAGTTAAACTAGAAAAAGGGGCTTAACTGACACCTTTATGAGGAAAAATCTATCACTTGTCACATCTCGTCCTGACTGCATCAAGCTGTTCAGTACTTCCTGTTAGGACAAACAAACAAGATAAACAAGTGTCAACGCAACATTGACAAGAATAAACATGGGTAATTAGCGTTGGTGTGCCATTGTTACAAACATACTGATGTCGATCACTTACCCTCTTCCAAGAGATTTCACATTCAATATTAATTACAGATGTGAAACTATGCACCAACTACTCTGTGGACTTGGCATCAATTGTAATTAATGGATTATTCATTACACAACATAAAATACCCTGATTCAGAAGTCAGACACATGAGACTAAAATAAATTAGAACTAGAATGTCTGCTCTAAATACTCTTTGATAAATACTGATAATTCAAACAGCAACAATAACAAAAATGTATACATTACTTCAATTTCTTCAGGACATTCAATGCAGCAGTCTAGTTCACAATTCACACAGAGTTGTTAGAAGAGTCTGACCAGGCCACTCACCTCAAAGCACTGGAGCAGCACCCGCTTGTTCTCAAAATTGGTCTCCTCCAGATAGAGCACCACTGTCTCCAGCACACTGAGGTGGATGTTTTCAGTCACAGGTAGGTAGATCATCTGCTGTTCCTCCAGGGCAACCAGCAGTACCACAGCCAGGGTGGTCGCCTGTTCCAAAGTGGAGGTTACTTGCCTGGTCAGAAACGGCTTCAGTCGAGGCTGAAGGATGTCCACCACACAGCGAAGCAGCAGCTGCAAAGCTTGTGTCTGACTGGAGCCTGGCTGACAGGCTGGACTGAAGTCTGTAGCACAAGACAAGTTCAGCCTTCTCACAATTTCTCTGACCAGGCAAGGCTGGGAGTCTGTACAGTCGCTGTTGATTCCATCCTGAGTGTTTGGATCGGTGTAGGGGGTGCAGACCGTGCCCACCCACAGGTTGGAGGGTTCCTTGGTGAGCCGACAGACGAGAACAGCATTGGTGCAGACGGAGGATACAAAGTTGGCAAAGTCGTGGTACCAGCACAGGGCCAGAAGCCTGGCATCAGGGAGTGACATGGTCCAGTAGGGATACAGGCACTGATCCACTGACTTAAACCCAGTCAGGCCTCCTCCCTGTCCCCCTCCGCCACCAAGGAAAGTCTGGTTAGCGCAATAGGCCAACAACCACATATTGTCCATGTTAGCTAGCAAGTTCTGGAGCACCGTGGTGTTGTTGCACACCTTCCGAATGAAGTTCACAGAATCACGCTCAGCACAGAGAGCCAGGTCAGTCATGTCTACGATAACAGGCTGATTCCAGTCAGAGTAGTGACACACCTGGGGCAGGATGTCCATGGTATTGTTGTCAACACAGGCATTCAGGAGCCATTTATTCTCAGGTTGTAGGGTTAGCTTCTCAAACAGGGGCAGGTTGCAGCACACATTCTTTTGAAAACCCATCTGGTCTTGTTGCCAGCAGAACTTCACAACTATAGGGTCCACCATTTCTGCCGTCCAGTTGCCATAGCTACAGAACTGATTCACCTTCAAACTTTTGGAGAAGTTCCCACAAAAGTTCCAAAGCCAACTGTTTTCAGAACTGATAACCAATGCCTTTATAAGTTGGGTATTATTACACACCACTAGAGAAAATACTTGTGTGTCATTAATGCTACACAGCGTCACCACGCTTGCGTTCACCTCACTCGTATGATCGGTCCAGTTGGTGTAGTTGCATAGAAATCTGTTGAAGGACCTAGAAACCTGGGAATCTGTAGAGGAGGTGTTGGTTATGTTCTGGCCTCCTCCATGTCCTCCTCCCCCAACAGGTGCAGTGGTGTTAACACAATAGGCCAACAGCCATGTATTGTTCAGGTTGGCTAGGAGATTCTGGAGCACTGTGGTGTTGCTGCACACCTTCCGAGTGAAGTTCACAGGGTACAGTGCAGCACAGTGAGCCAGGTCCATCTGGTTGCACCAGTCCAGGGAGCTGACCATCACAGTTGGGTGAGTGGGTGCAGAGATAAGGGATACCGTTTTACAGTAGTCACCAACCCAGACATTTGCACTGTTAAGTTGCAGAATATTTAGAAAGGTGGTATTGGCACAAACGTTCTGTATGAAGCTCTGTTCGTCATACTGGATGCACATGGAAATTATGTCTGTAGCGATCGCCATCACGTTCTGCCATTCTGAATACCGACAGGAAGTTTCCACCAGAGAGTTTGTGTCATCTGGTTGTGTTGCGGCTTCAGTACAATTAGGAATTAGCCAGATGTTGTCAACGTTAGAAAACACAATCATGAAGAAGGTCAGGTTCTCACAGAGGCGATTTTTCAGTCCCTGCCTGTCCTGATCCCAGCATAATGCCACAAATGATGGGTCAATATTTTCTACTGTCCAGCTTGAATAGCTACAGAACTGGCTCACTAAAAATCCCACAGATGAATTGAGACAGAAACTCCATAGCCAGTCATTAATAGGATTGGTCTGCAATGCCTGCATGAGCAGGAAATTGTTGCAGACAGCTACAATGAATTCTTCCCTGTCGTTTTCACTGCACAGAGTCACCAGGCCAGCATCTATCTCAGTAGCATTACTGATCCAGTTGTCATAGTTGCATAGGAGCTGGTTGAGGTTAAGGGCCCTAGAGACACGCTGGACCGTGGGGGGGGGAGTTTCACCACTGCAGTCAGAATTGTCCTCCAGGACATGAGAGAGTAGAGCCTTGACAACAAGACAGGTGTTGCTCCACACATGTTTCACCTCAGTGTGGTTGAGGATGCTTAGAGCATCGCAGAAGTTGTATAGCGTTGTGGAATTCTGAAATTCTTCAGTGATAATTTGAGCACAAAGTGTGTTGTTGAAAAGGGCTAGTTTGTCGTAGTCACACCTGAGCAGAAAAGCTGTTTTTTCCTCTGCGGTTTTCAGGGTACGACCGAAAAGGTTTACGGGAGGGGGCTGGCAGGCTGGGCCTGGATAGTTGCACATTGTTGAATCTGGAGGCAATAGCATGTCCAGGATGGATTCACCAAAGGACCAGCTTACATTGTGACTCATACCCCTGAATAGAACATACAAATGGTTAGAAAAGATACAGAATACAGTGTCCACTATGTTTATCTCAGAGTCTCACAAGGAAATGTATCACTTTCTTTATGTTCCCTCAGAGAAGGGTTTCACATGTAAACTTACCACATGAGGAGCTGCTTTAGGTCACCTATACAAAAAAGCATGAAATACTTATTACATACCATTTCCCAACAACAGCATGCAATACTTATCAAATACCAAAAAATTTCTTCGAATCCTTTAATACCAAAAAAAAACTGCAAATCATAATTTACCTAAAAAATATGGTATGCAAATTTTGGCCACTAGAAGTTTAGAAAGAGGCGCTGTTTAAACAAAGTATGGAAAGCCATTAGTCAATATTAAATAAATAAATAAATTTGGCTATGAAATAAGTCCTGAAATAAATTACACAAATATATAACTATTCAAATATATAAATGCATTCCAAAAAAAATGAATTGTTTTTATTCCACAATGGTGTTTTTCAATGGTGTTTTTCAAAGGAAACCTTTTATTTATTTCAGGGGACTTATTTCATAATTCCACATTTATTTCAAGACACTTATTTGATAATGGCACATATCATAATATCCATTTGTTATATTTAAATGAATGGGGCATGGTTATATTACAGATTCAAACCAAATGAACAGCACCCATATCTAGAAGACTTTATTGATATACTTGGGCGGATAAGTGATCTTCAAAATATAGACATCGATATCAAAGTTAATTAGTTTGAGACCGTTTTTGTGTGGATGTCATAGAACCTTCAAGCACAGGTGCGGGACGTCTGCCTTTGGAAATTGCAAGTGATATGCTAACTAACTTTGTGTTTTCTGGTCTATCAACCTGAGAAATCGCGGATCTGTTTTGTGTGTCACAAAGCACGATTTAGAGATCTCCTCTGAATCATGCTTTGTGACACACCAAACAGATCCGCGATTTCTCGGGTTGGTGGACCAGATAACACATAGGAAGCGAGAATATCTTCATAGGCTTATATGACATCTTCCACACGAACACGGAGCTCAATCGTTCTCAAACTATTTAAAACTTCGATATCTGTGTCTATATTTTGAAGATCACGTATCCGCCCGACTATTTCAATAGTCTTTAATGCGGGAGCTGTGTGTTTGAATCTGTGAGATAACCACTCCCCATTCATTTGAATATAACAAATGGATATTGTGAAATGTGTCATGAAATAAGAATGCCTTGAAATAAAAGGTTTCCTTGAAAAACACCATTGTGAATTAAAAAACAATTTTATTGGACTGCATTTATATATTTATTGTGTCATGTATTTATTTCAGGACTTATTTCATAGCCTTATTTAATATTGACTGAAATGGCTTTCCATAAGAGCCCCTGGAAATTGTGAATTATACCCCATGTTTTGATTTGTGACCCATGTGATCAAAACAACTCGCTTTCAAATGTGGAATGTCGTTGCAAGCTGAGGTGGGATATTGATTTGGAATGTTGTAGCTAAATGAGGTAGCGGTTGCCTCATAAGACTTAGTTATTGAAAAGTCTTCTCCAGGCAGATCTGCATTGGAGGCAGAAATGATTTGATTGGTTAATTCAAAGATTCAAATCAGAGGGCGGATGTCACATTATGTTTACATTTGTTGATAATTAGTACGATTAGGTATATATATATATATATATATATATATATATATATATATATATAGAACAGGATTACATTAACACTCCAGTGTGGTTAGGGTTTATGGAGACCAAGTCTGACAAGAAATATATAAATTAATAAATGCTCAAAAAATAAATAAGCATACAATTAATTGCACAATAAATACAGTAAATAAATAAATCTAGGCAGTAGTTATATCATACAATGAGACGTTAATGTATATATGTCTTTTAATTAGCTTCTTTATTTATTCACCTTTGTATTAATTTCCTTATTTATTGTCCGTTATAATTTTCAACTTGATTTATTTATGACTTATTTTTTAAATGTTTGTATTTATGTGTATATTCTAACATTGTCTGTTTTATTCTTCCTTTGTGTTTTTAGCCTAATTTTAACGGGGATTTCAATCGAACAGTCGGGGAATATTGACACAGTTTAACATATTACTGCAGCGGTGTATGAAGTTAGCTAGCCTATATGACTGTGGGAGAAAAATGATGTTTGGGGTTTTCAATCTTATTTCAATCTTATTGAAAACCAATCAAACCGTATGTCATGGAAGAATTTTAATGAAAATCTTTAAAAAAACGACTTGTCAACCTCGTGATACAATTTCTCTAGAGACACATTTTGTAGAACTGTAGCAAAAAATGACTCAACTTGCCAGAAAAGGATAGTGTAATAAATTTGTTAAACACCTATTTATGATTTTTTTTAACTAGTGCCTTCTAGTACAAATTACACAGCAAATTCCCCAGTGTTAATTAACAATGTGGACTCAAAAACTGAAACATTAAGTGATAACACCGGGTGTAAATGGTGTAACACTGGAGAATTTGCTGTGTACAATTCCGTGGTTAAACAAATAAAGGTATTTTTTACTGTATGTATTCAAAATTTCAGAATAACATTTAGTCACAAATGGCAATTTCATTTGGACATTAAATTCATTCAAATGTTGGTAAACAATAATGAATACAAATTAACCTTAAAATAACACGTAGGCCTATAAAAAAAGTAAAGGCACCGGTTTAGTAATAGGCCTATTATACATCCAGCCCAAAATTGCAGGTGTAAAAAGGCATATGTTCATCGCAAACGTCCCAAACTGGATCTTTAACATGTAGACAGTGCAATTTGAATAAATGAGGAGACACACATTTGACTAACCTTGCTGACACTGTCCAGTATCGTCCAGAGCAGGAACTGGAATTCCAAATTGCAATGCTATTTTCACATAATCAATTGGGCTTTGTAGAAACGTCCCCAATAATTCTGAACCATATTTCACTATAGTTGGAAATATAATGTCTATTAGACCACTCCAAGCTGACATAAAATTATTTGACATAGGAAAATTTGACAAAGCATTCATTATCAGTTCCTGTAAAGCAGTGAATTGTTCCACTGTGGCATCTTCGAATCGAAAGAAGGATCTAAGAAATAATGGTTGTGAAATTGTAGGCCCTGTAGAGCATGTCTGCGATTTGACAGATGATAAAAGCGTCAGTAATGGTTTGCCAAGCTCAAGTGATACAGTCCTTGTCAACTCTGCCTCCAAGCCACAATCCTTTCTTCCAGACAGAATACAGACAACGGTTTTAGGGAGGTTTTCAAAGAATCCGTCTTGGGCTAGTGGCCCATACATGGCAAGGACGCTGCTCAAGGCACCGTAATCAGCGCTGTAGTCAATGCCCTCATGCATGGGGCCAGAAGAAACATCTGGTGCGTCAGACGTGTCTGCCGATAGTTCGTTATCTCTGCTGATTCTACTTCGGCCATGTGCATCAGAGTTGATATTGTTGTTGGATAGAGCGTGCATTTTCTTTATCAATGTTTTAATATTTCTATCAACGTTGCTTTTGTCCGTTGGACTTCGCCTCGATATAGGCAAGGACCTTACCTCCCTGGCGTCATCGCAAACCATTCCTATAACAAAAAGCAGACCAACTAGTAGTCAAAAGGTATGAACGAAAACAAGAAAGCAAAACATGTAATCTTTCAATCATACATATTCAATTAAAAAATATGTAAATACTAGAAAAAATGCAAGTAGCCTACTAGTACTTACCAAGGATTTTTAAATAGAAAATAACTCCAATATCTATTCTTAGATGCATTTTCGCAAGGTGTAGTGAGACAGTCGACCAAGACGTTAACTTTTCACGGAATTCACAAGTTAGATTTAGTTTTAGGCAACAGGTCCACTGGATTCGGAAAATGGAATAACATTTAGGCTCTTAACAATTTTCACCGGCACGTCAAAATTGATGTCTATCATCCTTACAATTTCAGTAGGCCTAAACAGAATGAAACACCAATCGTTGTCAAAGCAACTTCAGATAGACATAGACCCAATTATTATCCTCGACTTCGCATTAATGTAGTAGGCGATCACTTTTTCTATGCGGACGACGTTATGGTACCCAAGGCAAAGATGGCAAGTCTACCGATCGACGGTCTAATCTGGGCTGCCTTATCGTTTGTCACCCGGAAAAAACAACATAGCTGCAAACGGAAATACACAACGGATTTCGCAAACAAACACGGACGCAGATTCTAAAACATTAATAGGTCAGTGCACAGTATGTAACCAGAGCCTTGCCTCGGAGGCAAAGCGCACCGCCAGAGACATTGGACAACGTGGTGATGTGGTTGACCAAGTGGGGAGACATCGTACCGCATGGTGGTTGCTTGCTGAAATCTAGAGTAGTGGTTGCACTACTATTACAGATGGCATACCATTTAAAGAAAAATAAACCGAAAACAAACCACTACAAATAAGAATTGAAATACAAATCCTTAAGCATTAAGATGCGTGGAATATTGACAATATAGCACACACTACAATAGCGCCTTTATGCGATGAAAAAATGGTTTCCAAAGCAATTTGTGCAGTAAAAAGTGAAGTCATTTCGTACCTGTGCTATATCTCCTATACCACGGCTGTCAGCCAATCAGCACTCAGGATTCCAAACACCTGTTATAAACCATATGTATGGCGGTAAATACAGTGTTGCCGGTTTCTCAGTGACCAGGGATAAAAAAATAAAACGAATTACAAATGGTAAAAGCTATGCAGCTATGTATAAATATAGCTGGTTGAACACAAAATCAACCAAAATATTGAGATATATATAAGTTTGGAGAATGTACACAGAATACAACGGGGAAGAGAACACACTACAGAGCATCATGTTCTACAAGAAAATATAACGTTAAATAGTAAAGAAAAAACAACATTCTGGATGGTTTAACTTTAAAACTTTGTTCAATACTTCAATGTAATTTGTATGTCAATTTTACAAGGACAACATGGCTAACAAATAGGTCTCAAGAGTTTTAAACACACCGTACTGAGCACATATTGCAATTCTTGCAAGTAAAATGGCTTAAAAGAAAAAAGTTTAAACGACAGCTTTACCATTTCTGCAGAAAAAGGGCCATGATTAAAATTTAATTCAGGTCTTCTCCACAAAACAAGCTAATTCTCTACATGCTAAGTTTCCAACAGTTCAGTGACATTGTGCTAACTAAACATACATATACAGATATTTGTAAGAAAACACTCCATCTGATGTAAGTTAAATCTTCATTAATACATTTAAAAAGTAGCTATGACATGCCTTTTGAAATAAAAAATACAAAAAAGTTTCCTTTAAGGTTTGATTTTTTTCTTCTGTTTTGTTTTTTACACAAAGCTGCATGTATTGTACAATATACATTGTACAGTACAACTGGTATAATGCACATAAAAAAAAATAATGAACTAGATGTACATATCAAATACCTCCACCCCATCAAAAACATAACTACGGCTTTTAAAATGACTACACTAGAAGCTTTCCCTTGCTAGAAAAGTGCCAGGCCCTCTGAAAGGAGCAGGTTCACGCTGAGGTCCTTGACAGGCTCGGGTCAACTCTCAACCACCTGCTGAAGAGGCTGATTTTGGTTGCATATTCAAAAATGTATATGGGATAAAGGGAATGGACAACTATATGATGGTTGCAATGGTGATCAAATCAATCGAAGAGGTAGCAAAAAAATCTAACAAATGTATCCTTTGGATCATGGCCTTCTGATTTCTTAATTTCTTCTCTTCATTGTGGGATCAAGCATGGTAAAAAAATACATTCATAGTCTGGATCTATTGAGCATTGCCTCAAAATCATTGCATCCTGTTCTAGTTTCATTGATCTAAGCTAGCTCAGTTGTAAATCATTTTCAAAAAAGGCAATGAGATCAGAGGCTACAATGACAGGTAATCAATAGGTTTGTCATCAGTCATTCAGATTATTGGCAAGACAACATGTTACCTTGGAAACAAGGGCTAGGGCACAGTTATGATTCAATAAACTACTATGTTTTACAGGGCAAAACTAAACTGAGACCAAGACACAGCGACACTGCAGCAGAACAGAATTGATTTTCATACTTTAGTGTTGAGCAATCGAGGCTTGATTGTCTCTTGACAAAAACACTAAATCACAAAAAAATAAAATAAATAATAACACTAATGGGTGGCGATGTTTGATCATGTTAGGAGAATTGTTTGGCACCATGTATATGACCAGCTAATGTACAAGTCAATAACATCAACAGAAGGGCAAAATGGCCATCGAAGGTTAACCGTTTTGGGTGAGATTTCTTTTCCTTACAGTTTCTGTACTCAGTAAAGTGTCTATGACCCGTTTAGGCCACATGAAATACCACAAAGGAGGACTATGTAAAATATATGACAATGCATGGTATACATTTTCTACAACTCTCCCAAACTTTGGGTAGAGACTGTTTGACATTCATGAGGGTTTCTCAACAATGCTTCTTTCAACTGCATTTAAAATCAACAGAATAAAATAGATCTGTAAAACTCAAAGAACAACAGGCTGGGGTTTAAACCACAGTGAGGAGGCTTGCGGTTTATAGGCTGGTGGTGCTATTAACTAATTTGTATCAAGAGCCAGCCATTTATCTACCCCAGTAACAAATATGGGACATGCTACATTAGTTATAATCCAATACTAGACATATACATTAAGATAAAAAACTATACACTGAAAATGATATGACAAATTTAAACATAGTAAGACTTCATGTAGCACCTCACTTAAAATTGGGAAAATTCAATTTCTGAAAAGTTACAGTAATTGAATGATAAAAGCAAAGTGTCCTCTGAATGCAAACACAAAGCCATCACCATGGTTTAAACTAGTACTTCCACCCGCAAACAAAACGGGAAGATCAGGATTAGTTCAATTTGATAAGTGGAATATTCTATCAGTTTTCTTTCCAATAAACAGGCTTGGACTAAACCTACACATTCCCATTATAAAACATTGTGTAGGCAGACAAAAAGCTTAACATTTGAAACTGATAAATGGTGTAAGATAACCAATTGAGTTACATACATTGAGTGAAAAAAATATATTTTTAAATCAGCTAGAAGCAGGGGTTCCCAAACCTCTTCTCGGGCATCCCCATACAGGCCATGTTTGTTTTAACCCTGAAATTACACACCTGATTCAATCAAAGGCTTAATGTGTGGTTGAGTAATTTAATCAGGTGTGCTAGTTTATGGTTAGAACAAAAACCTGGGATGTCTGGGGAGGCCCGAGGAAAGGTTTGGGAATCCCTGAGCTAGAGGAATGCATAATGAGATCTGTGTAGAAATGGTAAAAACCCCAAGATGGAAGGAAAGTAATAGCTATACACACACACAAACACGCACACACTTCACTGCCCATTCCTGTTGAAACTGGTCTGTAGCCAATGAAGTGCACTGTCAACAGTCCCATGAAAGCACCAAAAGAGAGCAAGTGTGATCCTCTTGTCTGTCAATTTCCACATTCAGTCCAACCAGACAGACAGCACCTTGGACCCTCCCATTGCAAGGAAGGAGAACGAATCCACTCCTGAAAAAGCCAGTCAAAAGGAGGAGTCTTCTTTGTCTTGCCCACATTAATGTGATTTATACATATGATACATGGGTATTTATAAATTCTTGACCAGACGCTGCTTACATCTTAGACTCTGTATATTGTTGTAAATTCAAAAAACAATGTTTGATAAAAAAGCAAAACCTTCAACAGTAATGGTAATGTTGTGGTGATCCAAAGAGGGCTTTTTACATGTCTGTGTGTTTGTTCATTTAATCACTGGTGATCTCTTCTGTCCCAATGCATTAGTCCATATGATCAGTCTGGGGGAAGAAGCTCATGCAGACGAAACCGCTCTCGAACATGTGGCCTCACATCCTCATTCTGGAGAACAGGAGAAAGGAAACAATTGCACATGGATAAGCATTTAAAGAAACTTCAGGATTTTACTACAACCTTGTCAGATATTTCTAGTAGCACAGGTCTGTGACTAAAGACAATTTTATTGCAACTTGAGTATAAATACATACCTTCTGGCATGGTTTCCTTTTGTTTATCATCTTTTGATTACAGAGTAGCTGTTTGATGACCGAGAACATTGAAATATATAGATTGCTAGCTAACTTAAACAAATGGAGAATGTTTCAAATATATATTGATTATTAGCTAAATTGCATCTAAATTGTATAACGATAAGGTGACACACATGTAAAATGGGTAAAACCAAAGAGCTTTCAGCTAAAACAAGACATTTGTTGACAAAACACCCGGGTTAGTGAACTCCTTTTCTGGAGGAACACTTGTTTTTTGCAATCGGCCTTACTGAATAGTGCCAACCTACACAGACCAGGGGAGGAATATAAACAAAATAAACAGTAAGCACAATACCACTAAGCACAGTCAGGGCAATCAATATTCTAAATATTTAGAACAGTCGTAAAGTTGCCAAGAAGACATGTGCATATTGTCCCCATCCACAATGAGGGTGATGGTGAGGCAAAAAAACTAATTTTTTAAAGTATTAGAATTGCAGGGGAGTCTAGGGGAATCTTGGCGTTATCAAGTTCCAAAATCAATTGTTAGACACCCCCTTCATGTCAACAAGCTCATGGATGGATTAAATGAATAAAGTCCTTACTGAACCCAACCCAAAAATTTAAGTGCCTGAAAAATATTGTAACTTAAATCAGAATTGTATGTTTATCTGAAAAAAGAAAAGGTGTTTAGCCATGCACAACAAATGTTTGTTGACATTAGGGGACTGCATACAAGAAAAAGCAACTGATAAAATATGGTGGTGGATCATTGATGCTTTGGGGCTATTTTGCTGCTAGTGGTCCAGGGGCTCGTTATGATTGACGGCATAATGAAATCCACTAAGTAGGGGTGTCACGAGAACCGATACTACAGAAACCTTTCGGTTCTAAAATGACAAAACACTGACGATGCCCATTTTTTGAAACACCGTAGGCACCGTTAGCGAAAATGCCAGTGTTAGCAATAGCTAACTTTGTCAGGGGAGGATACCTGAAAATAGCAGGAAAACTAAAAGGCAAACGAAAAGGGCTTCACTTCCAGTTGCGAAAATTTAGCTAGGTAGTCTGCTTCGTTCGGCGGAAGATAATATACTTTTTCTTTTTTACTCTTGAAATGGGTGTACCGTTCCCGGACATACTGCAATACCAAGTCAATGCGAGGAGTGGACGGATCAAGCCCCGTTTCCGACTCCCTGTTCGAAATATCTATTTAATATATACAGTTCCCTGATCGGGAATCTTTCAGAGATTAAACTGATAAGAACATATGATTCAAAGCTTTTAATTTTTTTATAAAATACAGCCATAAACATGGGACCAATGCCTAACACATTACAAACAATCATTCACGACTTACCCAAGACCATGTTGACATGTTAGTTTCCCTCTCTAAAAACTTTGAACTAGCCAAGAAACGGTGTGCAATGTTGTGAAAAACATGTTAATCTTGTTAGCTGAATGGCTGCACTTTTTTGTTTTGCACTGTTGTTGATTTTGCACAGTACCTTTCGAAAAGATGCTGCAATGTGTCTGGGGACACTAGTTGTTGCACTATGAGCATTATTTTTCACTTTATTATGTTGTTCTATGCTATATTGCCTGTGTTTGTCTTATGACATTTACATATATTTAAAATATTTCAATAAAGAAGTAAACTTTTCAAGTTTGAGTACATGGAAATTTAGAAACTCCTTTTTTTAACGCGGTATCGAAATTAGTGTAGAGAATCGTGTTATTTTACTGGTGTTGGCAGACTACTGAATTTTGGTATCGTGACACCCCTACCACTAAGTACCAGGATATTTTAGCCCAAAACATGGTTGCTGCCAGGAGATTGAGACTTGGGCTTTGATTCCGAAATGCTACATCTGGAGTCTCATTTGCATCTGACCTTTCTTCATTGAGCTGCCATTTTCCTTCTAAGGGTGAACTCAGGTGGGATGCCCATTGCATGGGTTATATTTTCAGCTTCAGCAAGCATAGAATCCCACTCATTTCTCAAATAAATTATTTCCAGCTGCAGAGCTTCAATGTTTGCTGCTTCCTGATCCAAAGATAGAAATTTGCTCCTGCAGAGTGGCAGCCTATCTTCAATATGTTGCAGTATGTTACCCAGTGCACATGACAACTGCTGTGAATGATGTAAAATTTTCCTTCAGTCCTCTTGCATCTGATAAAACCTTGATGGACAATTTGCAGGATGATATTATGCAATCAAGTGCTTCATTCACACTGGGGAGATGACGATCAACAGGTCTTACCACGTCAAAATGGGCACTCCATCGTGTATCACTCACACAATGAAGTGAGCATCCGGTCTGGTTCTTTAACACAGACCACCGAGCTGGACTTGCCGGTGGCAAGTTGCCATTTCTTTACATGACTGGACAGCATCTATACCTACTAGATTCAGTGTATGGGATGCACAGGGAAAGAACGTGGCAAAAGCATTTAATTTGATAAGTTGGGCTTACACAACTTTCACTTTTCCCGACATATTACTACAATTATATACCCTTGTCCACAGCATTCAAGCAGGTTGATTCCACGCTTCAGAAGAGATTCTCTCATGTTGGCAATTTCTTTTCCTGTCTATTGCAAAGGCTACAAACTCAATAAAACATTAATTTATTGTCCATCCTTGCTGTGTACTTAGACAAGTAACTCAGAAGCAGAACATTCTGCTCAACATGTGATATATCTGGTGTGGCATCACATATTATAGAAAAATAGATTGACTTGAGTCTTTCCCTGAGAATAGTGTTGAGAACATGAATTCCACCTAGTTCAATGAATACATTTTGAGAGCGCCATGACAGAGCGCGATGTTAGACGTTTCCCCTCATTGTCTATATTCTTTAACTTTTCTAGATGCTCTCGCATGACAGAATCATATTTTGCAATCAACTCGAGTACACCTAAAATGTCAATTTTGAACATCACCAAGCTCACTGGTGTCCGCTCTGAAAGCAAAATTTCTAGATGCCAAAAAGAGCGTAACATCTAATAATCTCTCCAACAAAGCAGTGTTTTTATTCCACTTGCATTTGAAATTCCGGTTGGAACTGGCCATCAACACGGCTGCTTTTCTCACGCTCTGGAAATTTACTGTTGAGTGTTAGCCAGTTCATTGTGGACATATTAAACCCCTCTCTGCTATTAAGTGCGCTTATAGACTTCTCTAATTCATCAGAAAGAGAATGGAACACAGTACAAAGTTTTTTTTACATTAGCTAAAAAACAGCCAGTCTTGTTTTACTTTCTCACGTCCATTTGCTGGGAAAAGCTAGTCATCAAAATCTTTTGCGGTCATACTTTTTATCAAAGTAGTGCTGCGGTGCTGTTAACAACTGCCAATACTCTAACAATGTCCTCTCCACACTTGAAATTTATTTGGGCCATTTTCCCAGGTCTTTGTAGCTAGCTGGTTCAATGACACTTGCGCAGGCATCCCCTTCATGTCTAGGCAGTCCAGCATCCTGTGATTTGGGTTCTGGCTCAATAACAATCTATTTTTGATCCTCTGATTTCTGAACAGCTCCAGGCATAGCAACGAAATCTACTCTGACATTAGTATTAGCTTAGCATTAGATCACTAAATGACATTGCTAAACAAAAAAAGACTCAACATTTTTAGGAGAGAAGGGGGGATTAAATATGAAACAGGCTACATTTTACTAAAGCAACAATACAATGTTTGTAAGTAATAGGGAGTATTTCAGACCAAAATAAAATTGGTTATAATTTAAAATATTTAGGATGAACATGGTTATTGCTGGAAAACATGGGGCGCAGCTGGGCCCCAAGATAGCTTCCCCCCGTACGGGCGGGCCTGGCTATCTGTGAAGGTATCTGAACATTAGTATCAGATCGTGAGTAAAAAAAAACTGAAATGAAGCTTGCACGTACCAACTCAACAAGCTTCTCTAGGAACGGGACTAGCTTCAGGAGCTCATTGTCATTCTTGTCCATGAACCAGCTCTCAATAGGAATCCCGTTAGAAAGCTGTAAGCATACAAGACTGTATAAACTCTTTTGGATAAAACAAAAGCAGACTCTGTGAATAAATTCTGCATTATAAAAGTAGGTCTTGTGCCCAGGACACTTGGTACCCAGGTTGGATTAACATCACTTTGGGCTCACCTGATATGCAAAGGCTTGGGGTGAATTGTCAATGATGATGGTCTTGGACAAGTCTCTTCCAAGGATGTTTAGGTCCTTGATGTAGTTTCCTTGTACGCATACACAATGCTCACGAAATAAGCGATGTCTACATTTGGCAGATTAGAACAATTTTGTATAAATGACCCAGTGTACAGGTGAATCATTTAGATCACAGGTGTCAAACCGGTTCCACAGAGGGCCTAGTTTGTGCTGGTTTTTAGTCTTTCCTTTCAATTAGAGCACAATTAAGACCAAGACTGGCAGGTGAGATCCTAACCAATTAGTGACCTAATCAAATGATCAGTTATAAGGTAAGTGTGAAAACCTGCATATACTAGGCCCCCCGTGAAACCGTTTGACAACTGTGATTTAGATAAACAACAAAATCTGTCCAGTCCCAAAACCACGATTCGCATACTGCGGCACAGCAACTGAAATTACATGCAAACACAGTCACTCAAAAAAAAACAAAGCAAGGAATTCTATTATGAAATCAAGTTTGCACCACATAAAAAAAACTGCTTACCTGACCAACTGTTTCTTGGGATCCAAGATATTGAGCAACTTGTCTGCATAAACCTTCTTTGAGGCAGTGAACAGAATGATCTAAGATGTAAAACATGACATAATACATTTCTTAATTCAGAACAGTATGATGCAAGTAAAGTTCCAGAAATAAAATGAGTAAAGGAAACTCAATATACCTCGTAGATTTGAGACATGCGCTCCAGAAACTCCCTGAAGAAGGGCCTTAACCGCACATACACCTGTTGAGGATCACATTGTCAGGGCTATAAAGGCATCGCTTTAGCGCCCTCTGGTGGAAAGGCCAGAAATGCATCAAGCAACTAACCAATTTAAAAACAACTGCGTCAATGTTAATGTACATAAACAGTGTACCTGGTAAATGACATCTTGAAAGAGGACTGGGAAGGTAAGTGCTGCATCCTCCAGCTCATTCAAGCTACAGTGCACCAATGTCTCATCCTAGTCAGAAATCAAAACACATTTACTAAACCAAACAAACATGACATCGATCCCCTTCAATCCAACGGATAGATTACTGATAACCATCTTTGGGCTCAAGAGTACTGTGGGATCACCACTCACCAGGTCGAGGACCAGGGAGAACTCCGGCGTACTGCGTGTCTTCAGGGGAAGCGCAGGCTTCCTGGTCAGCTGTTCTTCAGTCAGCGGAGGTACATGCTTGATGAAGAAATACCTGGAAAGGAAAAACAAGAGTTTAAATACAGGACTTGCATTGACAACCCAGAAGCATGTATCAGAACCAGGTTACAGTGTGAAAGCCCCATAGAAATTGTAGAATATTTCCTTACGGGTCAAAGACCTCCCAGTCCTCCTCATATGTACCCTCCGCCGGGGTTGTGGCCTGGGCCTCCACATAGCCTCCTTCTGGAGGGGTGCCTGGAGCTGGAAGGAAAGTAAAGGAGGCAGAAATGAGCAGGACAAACAACAGGTGTTCTTGGTATTAAAGCAAACTATAATGAACTCCTGCTACCTGTTAGTGGCGGCATGTCTGTGATGACCTCCTCATCAGGCACATCCGGAGTGTGTAGGGGTCGCAGGAGTGGCAGCATGGCACTGGAGTAGAGGGGCGTAGTTCTACACACCTCCTCTGTGGAGGTGGCAGTACAGGTGGGGGTCTCCTCCACAGTCTCCATGTCCAGCTGCTTGACAATCTCCTCAGCCTCCACCGCCTGGTCCGGGGAGTCCGACCCTGACGTGGCTGAACGTTACATGACACTGCTTAATTACCACCGCTCCACTGGGATACTACACCAATAAAACATATACGCACACAAAAAAGCAAAGTAACTTGACATATAAGCATCATACCTGGACGTATACTTTGAAAGCTGCCTGCTAGCCATTCAAAGATTGCGGAAATAGCCATCTGGCTTGCGAGACTACATTTCAACGCATCCAGAAAACCCTGATAATGTTGGGTGTGGACCAGGACACTGCAAAAACTCACTATCCCTTCCTTGTAGGGCTTGGCGACAGGATGATTACATACACTCTTGACGTCAGCCATAGTAGATTGCAACCAAATGACGATGTCAAAAACTAGTTTAGTTGTAATTTTGTATATTTTTTTTGAATAATCTGTTTGGAAATCTGAGATTAATAATGAAATAATCTAGCACTGGCTAAATTTGCTCCTATCAAATCCACAAGTAGATGCGTCTTCAGCAATGGAACAAAACACAATACATTAAATATTAATAGTAAATCATATTCAGGCATAGAAAAAGAGTTGACTTACAACTGATTCTAATTTCATTTTCATTCAAGTTTGTCCTTGAGAAGTTGAACAGACTCTTTCCTGCTTCTCTGGTTAAACGAGCGCGCCTCTCATCAGAATCAAATAAAACCGATTTAAACCATCTCAGTCCTCGTTTTACTGACAGGCCAATCGTCCAATGAGCGCTTAGCGTTCCGCTCCGACTGCTTGACATGTTACTATTTCAACTTTCTTAGATCGTTGCGCTGCCTCATGCAGGGGGCCCGAGGAAAGTCAGTTTGTGTATTTTAAAGGTACAATATGTAATATCAATCAAAACAATAACAAAATACATACTTTGCATTAAAAGCAAACATCACTATACATATATTATATAGATTTCTTAGTTGTGTACTTACATTATCCTAAATGTTTCCTCTAACTTTCAAATCCAGAGAAATTTGTAATATAATTCTAAGACACAGGACGTTTCATTTTGTCGCCCGTAAATTGCGTCATATAACCTGTGACTGCTGTAGTTGTTAAAAGATCCAGGGAGCCGCAAAACATAACGTGAATAAAGTTATAATTTTTTAACAATATATTACTTAGTCAGTGAACATTTTTTCTGCCGGAGATGCTAGATTGGAAGGTTGTCAATGACGACGATAACAAAACCCATGATCCCACGCAACCTCCTGACGTCATCCAAGTACATCTTTTGCTATTGTTTTGAGAGAGCCCCCTGGCGGCCAAAAATTACATATTGCACATTTAAGCGCTTTTGCACTGCCATCCGTTGTGAAACATTAATTTAAATCCTCCACCTGGCTACTGAATTCTAAAGCTACATCTGACAGTTGTTTGTTCGAAGCATTTTAATTAAGGTAATTAATGTGTGTTAATATGGTGCAGGTGCGTTATTCCTGCTTTTCACCCCTCGTAGCACATAGAATAAATGTAAATTTCATGGATAAAATCGATTACATTGTCTACCAATGATGTTTGGACATGTCCATCCAACTATGTGTAAGGTTAGACATCGCACAGCCCTACTGCCTTGCTTCTGCTACAGCTCTGTACTAAATCTGAACAGCAACCACTGCCCTATGGCCCTAAAAGCATTGTAGACCACATACTAGATGCTGCACTACCTGCCCATGTACAGACAGACCATGCTCACTTCATCGCCACAAGAGCAGGACAGGGAATTGCAAGGATCTATTTTGTTCCAATTTCGTTATGATTATATCGATAATGTCAGTTCATCATATTTGATATTTATAATCAAACTGGGGATTGGAAACCACTTTTTTGAATGCCGGTAAAGCCCTTTACTTATTAATACTTATTCTCTGTGTTATTGAACCAATTCGAGCATCTAAGTGGATTTATGACATTCCATCACTCATTCATATTTGTTTAGTTTAAATTGTTCCTGACTGCTCAAAAGACAGATTCCCAATGCAGTTTTATAACTCATTAACCAAAAATATTGCATTATGCATCACAGCTGGATACTTTAGTTCTCTCATTCAACCCCTGCTGTTTTAAGCGAGACAAAACTTTTTTATTATCTAGGGCACATCATTTGGGCAAAAAGCATTCACTTCTACATTCTTCATGTGATCTTCTAATAGATCTGCTAATTGGAAAACATGGGATTATTAGACTAATAATAAGCATTTAGCTCATAACTACATAGACGCTTCATAAGCAGATACAACGTACGGACGATTTAAAACCATAGCAAAGCAATCAACCTGTGTGTGACGAACAGCTGAATCAGACAATTGATCATTCAAGATTCTTCACTGAGAGACAGGAAAATGACAGGTTTCAGTAACTTTCTCCACCACACAAACACGACACAAAAATGAATAGGGGAGAGCATCAGATTACAGGATTTGGAGTATCAGACTTTTCTGTTAACTCTGTGAACAACA